>CAUYQG010063773.1:0-18129 GCA_963574415.1 Tarsius wallacei
TCTGGCCTGTATGAACTTACTGACAATATATTCATTGAGCATCTATTGGATAAACAACAGAGTGCTGAAGGGCATAAGAAGTTGAGTGAAATTATCGCAGACCTTTAAAAGTTCTAAGTCATGGCAATTATCAATAACTCACAAAATAACAGTTGCTGGAGAGGGTGGGGTGAAAAGGGAACACTTCTACACTGTTGGTGGGAGTGTAAACTAGTGCAACCTCTGTGGAAAGCAGTGTGGTGATTCCTAAAAGCTCTAAATACCAACCTCCCATATGACCCCACGATCCCCTACTGGGAATACACCTGAAGAACTCAAATCACTCTATAAAAAAGATACCTGCACACGTATGTTTATTGCAGCATTGTTCACAATAGCAAGAACCTGGAAGCAACCATGCTGTTCCTCAAAAGAGGACTGGATTAAAAAAACGTGGTACATATACACGATGGAATACTACGCAGCTATAAAAAAGAACAAAATCATGAATTTCGCAGCAACCTGGATGGAACAAAATCTATAATACTGAGTGACCTCTCACAGAAACAAAGATCTGAGTATCACATGTTCTCACTCATATAGTGAAGCTTGAACATCCAATGTATCACTATAAGAAAATGACTGACAGTGGTGGGAAACTATGGAGCGGAGGGAGGCGAAGGGAGATGGGATTAATGGTAGTCAATATCTGTCTGGGGACAGGGAGACACCTCTTATTAACAAGGGTACCTGAACGAAGCATATTTGTATACATAACCCCTAACTGTACCCCACAATATCATAATAAAAATATTGATTATTGAAAAAACAAACAAAACCATGCCATGTTGTCCTATACTTCTTTGCAGTTCCAATGCTTCAGATATTATGACTGTGTAATTAATGCTGCCTCCATGAATAAACAAATGCCACTCGGCTGACCACTGACCATGCTTCTTCCCTATCTACTAACTCATCTCACACTTCTTAGCTTGGCATTCAAAACCATCAATGCTTTGTCTCCCACCTTCCTAAAGAGTGCTATTAACCCCTTACTGGTTCCCTATGGCTCCACTAAATCAAACTGCTTAGAATATACCCTGCCCTAATACACCCTGAATTGCCCTTGTCTTTGCTCAAGTTTTTTCTTCTGCCTGGAATTCCCTATTTTTAATCTTTGCCCATGAAAACTGTACTCAAACAATCTTCAAGAACTAGTTCTGGTATCAGTCTCTTTCAGAAACTTTCCAGGATGCTTCTCTTCATCCTTAAGAGTCAAATATTTTCCTCTGTATGGTCTGAACACTTATGATACCTGTCATCAGACTCAGCATTCTGTGAAATAATAATGAAAATGAGATGATGCTAGTTGTTAATGTTTATACCCCTTACTATTTACTACAGCACTGTATTTATGCATAGTGTTAAATGCTTAACATATACTAATTTACTCTATCACTCATTAACTCTATCTCTGCTATCTTCATTTTATAGTGAGACACTAAGAGATTAAGTCACATGTCCAGCTACACAGCTTTTAAGAAGTAGAAGCTTGTTAACTCAGTCAGTAAGGCTTCAGTCGTACTAGCTTTCCTCAGTAGGTTCTGTGAGAGAATTAAGCCCTAATGCCCCAAAGAATCCTTTGTATATGAGTTAATGTCTCTCCTAAGTACCTAAGCAGCTATATAATCCTTGACTAAGAAATAAGAAAACAGCCACTCAAATCACATCTGTGGGGCTTAATTCTCTCACAAAGATAGACTGAGAAAGCCTGAACGTGCTTAACTACACCTCTACTCTTTCTCTCAATGTCAACATTTGTTTATATACTTTTCATATTCATGATAACCCTTCCCCAGTTTAGTAAATTTTACAGTCTTTGAGAACTGGAGCTGTATCTCATCCTTTTATTCCTATGAGTTCTATTCCAGCATTTTAATAATTTTCACATGCTCAAGTTTCTCTTTAATTAAGTAAATTTTTACATTCAGCAGCCCAGGCTAGTTGACAAACATCTTCCTTATAATAAACTAACAACTAAAACTACCTGTTACATATTTTTTTGGTTGTATCTAACAGACACTTCAAAATCAATTTTACTGAGGTATAATTTAAAGATGATAAGGTGCATCAATTTAAAGCATATAAATTGGTGAGTTTTGATGGAGGTATATACTTGTGAAACACAATCACATTGAAGACACAGGACATTTTCATCATTCCCAAAAGACTCCTCTTGTCTCTTTGCAAAACTTCCTTCTGTCATACCTGGTTCCAGATAATCACTGATCTGCTTTCTATCATCACACATCAATTCACCTTTTCTAGAATGTCTAGTTAAGTGGAATCATATCTATTTCGCTAAGCATAATGATTCTGAGATTCACCCATGTTGCTGCATACAGATCAGTAGTTGTCTCCTTTCTATTACTGAGTAACCCACTGGACATATAACATTGTGTTTATTCATTTATCTGTTGAGGGACACCTGGGAAGTTCTCAGTTTCGAGCTACTATGAATAAATCTGTTATGAACAATTGTGTATTAATCTTTGTATAGATATTTACACTCATTTCTTTTGTATAAAGGCTTAATCATATAGAAGGTGTATGCTTAGCTCTTGAAGAAATTGTGGCATTTTTTTTTTTTTGAGTTGGAGTCTCACTCTGTCATCCAGACTGGAGTGCAGTGGCCAGCCTCGACCTGCTGGGCTCCAGCGATCCCTCCGCCTCAGCCTTCCAAGTAGCCGGAATTACAGGCACGTGCTACCATGCCCGGCTGATTTTTTTTATTTATTGTAGAGATGAGGTCTCGCCAAGTTGCCCAGGTGGGTCTCGAACCCACGGGATGAGGCAATCCACTCACCTCAGCCTCCCAAAGCGCGGGATTACAGGTTGAGCCACCGAGCCCGGCAAATTGTGGCTTCTTTAATAAAACTTTATTGGTGGTTTTATTTGTAATAGCCCAAAACTGCAAACAACCATCTATCCAAAAGTGAATAAATAAATACATTTTAGTATGAGCATACAAGGGAATACTACTCAGCAATAAAAAATAATTACATACAATATGGATGAATCTAAAAGTTATGAGGAATGAACAGAGCCGAACAACAAAAAAACACATATTATATATGTTCCATTTATATAAAATTCTAGAAAATGTAATTAATCTATAGTGAAAGAAAGTAGATCTGTAGTTGCCTAGAGATTGATGGAAAGAAAAGGAATGGATTACAAAGGAGCATGAGGAGATTTCTAAGAGTGACTGAAAACGTTTGTCATCTTGATTGTGGTAATGGTTTCACAGGTGTGTACATCTGTCAAAATTCCTCAACTTGAATACTTTAAATATGTACAGTTAATTGTATCTCATTATAGTTCAATAAATTTGTTTTAAAAGGAAAAAAATAACTCAATGGTACTTGTGGGAACACACAGAGAAATTCCTTTATGTAACACAAAAACCCTGAAAGTCTCTACTATTTGCAAAACTTCAATGCAATAGATTATTTACCTGGGCATCTAAACCAGGAAAACAACTGAGCAGAAGAATTACTCCAAAAGATCTTAAAACAAACAAGCTAACAACAACAACAAAAAAACCCCCAAACAAACCTATTCATCCATTAAAATAAATTCCATCTGTAATAACTGAAAAATGATTTTAAAGTGTGCAGTGATGATGGAACTCAGTGAGCTATAACTGACAACCCTATACTGTTTTGGTAAACTAAGATGTTTTACAGATCAGGATGGCAAAGGGGTAGTGACCCTGAAAACAGAAAATGTAGAATTGAAGTAAAAAAAAATGTGACAAAGAAGGACACTTTTAATGCTAAAAGCTATAATCACTAATAAAGATATAACAAGCCATGACCATGCACAGAACAACGTAGCAACCACTGTTACAAAACAAAAAGGAGAGAAGATGCAATGTGACTCAGACAGAAACTCAGTAAAATTGACTTTAATCTGTCATTCTCAGTACAAGACAGAGATGAAGTAGATAAAAATTTAGTAAGCACACATAAGGCCAAAACAACATTATCAATAAAGAAATCTTATCTATGTGTACTAAACTTTACATGCTGACGATACAGAACCCATCCTAAATATGCATGGAGTCCTCAAAAAACAATCACATATTAAGTCACAAACTTTAGCAAGTTCCATAAAATAAAAAATATTCCAAACAATAATCTCAATGTAAAACAACTAGAAATTATTTCAAAATTTTTTAAAAAATGAAAAAGATTGTGTACCTGGAAATTAATTTCATCTTCCACTAGCTCCTAGAAAAGAGAAAACTACAAACTAAAATGAAAGAATTTCTTTTAAAAAATGATACTTTTGTATATCAGAATCTATCAGAATCTATAGCATACATTTAATCAATGATCAAAAAAATTAAATCTAAAAACCATTATATCAAAAAAGAATAAAAATAAACTAAATAACAAAGAGGAGAAATTCAAAAACCCAAAGAATAAGCCCTCAATGACTCATTTGATGATTTCAAAAGGTCTACTTTACATGCAACTGAAGCCCCAAAAGGATGGCAGAGAGAGAATGAGGCAGAAAACATATTTGCTAAAATAATGCCTGAAAATTCTCCAACTGTGAAGAAAAACATAAATTTAAAGATTCAAGAAACCAGGCAAACCTCAAGTAGGATAAATTCAAACACAGAAATCAAAAGTCTTCACATAAAAAAATAATACATAGAGAAAATAATTATAGAGAAAACTCCATTAGTAATAGCAAAAAGAAAAATAAATACTCTTAGGAATAAACTACACAAGAAATGTATAAAACTCTTTAGAAACATGAAAGTAGGCTTGAACAGATAGAATGACAGCCTTAATTCTTGGATAGGATAACACGTCATCATAAAGATGTCAGTTTTTTCTAAGCTAATTTACAAATTTAATGCAATCCCAATAAAAACACCAGAAAGCTTTTTAATGGAGCTAGGCAAGCTGACACTTAAGTTCACATGGAAAAAATAAGAATACCCAAGGCAAGTCAGAAATACAGAAAAAGAAAACCCATGTTGGGTGGGAGGTAGGGGAGAAGGGAAAAGAGCCTTACCAGTAAAAAAAAAAAAACAAAAAAAGCTCCAAGAGGATGAGGAATCTACATGTGTTAAAAATAATAATAATAATAATAAAACCATATGAGTACTCTGAATAAATACTGATGGAATTCTTCTACAATCTGAGCATAGGGAAAAGTTTCCAAACTATGACCCCCAAATCCAAATGCAATAAAAGGCAGGACTGATAAGTTTTGGCCACATTAAAAAAAACTCCAAAAAGGAAGAAAATGCTAATGTCCCCAATATGTAAACAACTCTTTAAAACTTTAAAAGTTCAAAAACCTGACAGAGAAATGAACAGATAATCCACTCTATCCCCAAATAAAAATTCTGAAATGGTCCTTAAACATATTGAAAAGAAGTTCAGCCTTACTCATAATTGGAAAAATCGAATCAAAATTACACCAAAATACCAGATGGCAAAAATGTCTGACAACAGATTCTGTTGGTGAGGCTGTAGGGGAAATATACATTCTCATACAGTCCTGTAATGCAAATTGATACAACCCTTTGGGTGAGGAAGTAGCAATGTCTAACAAAACTACATATGCATTTACCTCTTGACCCAGATACATCTCTGACATTATAAAAGATATATGCCAAAAGTTATTTACTGCAACAGTTTGTAACTACAAAATACTAGAAATAAAATGTTCATACATAGGAGATTGACTGAATAAACTATGGTACAACCATACAATGGAATACCATACAGCTGTAAAAAGGAATAAGAAATATCTCTATGAACTGACATGAAAGGGTTTTCAGAATGTGGCAATGAAAAAAGCAAACTGTAAAACAGTATCAATATGATACCACTTAGTGTAAGAAATAAGGAGAAATGAGAAAATACACTTATAGCTGCTTGTTTGTGGGGAAAAAAGGAAGGGTAAATTAAAAACCAATGATACTGATTACCTTCATCAGGCAGGGAAACATGGTTGAAAGGATGGAGGGATGGAAATGGGATAGGAGAGAAAGGCGATGACACTTCTCTGAGGACATTCTTTTTGTGTAATTTTGACTTTTAAAACTTTGCTAATATTTCAGATATTCAAAAATAAATTAAAGAAATTAGCAAGAATGTGGGATGGCCCGAATGTGAATGTAAACAAAATAAATGAACTCAACTGTATTTCAAGTAACATGGACACAATGAAGAAAGGATAGAACCAACCTTAACAACTTTTGAATACAAGATTTTTACTATATACCTTTGGGCTAAAGACAAAAAAATGTAAACAAATACTGAATTCTAGTTAGCAGATATCTTTTAAACAGCTTTATTGTGATATACTTTACAAACCATAAAGTTCACCTGCTTAAAGTGTAGCAGATCTATTTTCATGGTGAAAATGGGTTAGCAATTCTTAAACTACTTTAATGTATATTCTAGAATTAAACATGTAAGAAAATACAGTATAGAAAATGGGAGCCAAGTTCTCACGGGAGTTGCATATATGGAAAAAGGAAAGGCTAAAATGAACACTGTGATGTGGAAATGAAACTGGATGTTCACTAAGGATACCTGTTTTTTAAACATATAGAGAGAGATAGAAACAGAGAGAGATGCGTGTATATACATGTATCTTCTATTTGTGTTTACTAAGAAGCAATAAACATATAGTAGCAATGAACATACCTAGTTCCCAGATCTTGGATTATAAATAAGCCACTAAAAGGAACCAAATTTTCTTGAAGAAATGGCTGATTCCAGGGCTAGGGCAAAAAAAGTACAAGTTGAACCTGGAAAATTTTATGCCAGAATGCAAATAAGTGCTCAGAGAATGAAGTCGGGACCTGTCAAAAGGACACAGAAGCCAGTTTGAAGGAGCTGCCAATGGCCAAATCTAAGACAATTTGAGCAACAAAATAAATAATAGATTATAACCATAGAATACACGATTCCATTCTAAGTTAACAAAAGGGAGAGAAAGATAAGCTTGTTTTAAAGTAGACTGTCATCTAATAAATGTAAGGAATGATGGAGTTAGAAAATCACTTAACAGTTACCAGTACAATAGGTGTTTTAGGTGAGAATCATCAATGGATACTAAAACTATCATAGATGAGTTTATAATGAGGAATAGAATTTTTACATAGTATCAAAATATTTCCTCATAAGATACTTATTGATTACAAAATAGCAAAAACCAAAAAGAACAAAAAAGATAACATAGTAACTTTATGGTAGATAAACCTGGAAGACACCATCTTAACCAAGTGATCAAAGTTAGTTTCACCAGTAATGGTCTAACAGATACCATGTATCTCCTGATACCAGGCACTGAGAAGAATACAAGAGCACTTCTATGGCATTCCCACCAAAAGTGCAAAACCTGATCTAGTCATGAGGATTCAAGAGATGAGCCCAAATATAGGGTCATTCCACAAAATAATTGGCCTATACTCTTTAAAAATGTCATAAAAGACAAAAAAAAAAAAAGGCAAGAAAAATAAAAGGAGGTTGAGAGACCCGACAATTAAATGCAATATGTGATCCTGGACTGGATCATGAAATAAGGAAAACATACTTTGATTTCTTGTCTGATACACAATGTTGTTGGGACAACTGGCAAAATCTGAATGAGATATGAGATTAGTCAACAGTAGCATATCAATTACATTAGTGTTAATTGTCAATGTTAATTATTGATTTTAATAATTGTACTATGGTTAAGTAAGAGAATATCTTTATTTTTAGGGCATACACACCAAAGCGCAGGGGCAGAAAGGCATCACATTGGCAACTTCAGTTCAAATGGTTTGGGAGAAAAAGCATTATGCATAGATATGGAAAAAGCACAATAAAACAAGTGTGGTTAGGGGAATTTGGATGAAAGATATACAGAAATTATTTGTATTATTTTTGCAACCTTCCTGTAAATCAGAAATTCCTTCAAAATAAAAAGTTTTAAAAACTTTTTAAAGTTTTAAAAATTCATCAAACTGTACACTTAAGATCTGTGCATTTCAGTGCATATAAAACATAACTTTAAAATTTTTTTATATAAATTTTTTGGCTAGGTGCAGTGGCTCACACCTGTAAACACAAAACTTTGAGAGACTGAGGCAGGGGGATTGACTGCTTGAGCCCAGGAGTTTGAGACCAGCCTGGACAACACAGCAAGACCTTGTAGTACCAGCTACTTGGGAGGTTGAGGCAGAAGGATCACCTGAGCCCAGGAAGTCAAGGCTCAGTGAGCTGTGATTATGTCAGTGTACTCCAGACTGGTCAACAGGCTGAGTACTCCAGCCTGGACAACAGGCTGTTTTTGAAAAATTGTTCAAAAACAATTTTTTCAAGTGAATAAGAATACTATAAAATACTTTCAAACATTGTCAATAAAAGTCTAGAAAGCAAATGAAAACACATTCAAAAACCCAGAAAGAGGTCTAAACTCTTTGACCCTCTAATTCAATATTCATGACTTTATTTTAAACAAATATTCTGAGATAGATAAAGTCATAGATAGACTACATAGAGTTATAGATATATATACATATTTTTAAAAGAAATACTCTGGAATATACATATGTTGTTATAAAGATTTATATCATGCAACACAATTCATCCCAGCATTAACTATGACAGCAAAGTCCAGGACATGATCTAAATGTTAATTAGTAAAGAAGTGATTAAATTATGGCACATATATAATGATATATTATACAGTCATTGAAATTATGGCCTCAAAATAAAAAAATAATTATCAAACACTTACAAGTAGCCAAAGAAGTAAAAGCGATTTTGTTTCAGAGGACTATTTAACAACATGGATGCATGTTCACTACATAAGGGTGAAGGGAGAAAAGGAGGCCACATAAATGTATGTTCACTATGGCCTCCAATTTGTTTTTTTTAAAAATCACATGAATTAAAAGAAAATATCAGTGTAAAATACACAAAAATGTCAGAGTGGTTATCTCTGCTTGGACTTATAGTGTAAGTTCTTTGCCTTTTATCTTTCTGAATTTTATAAATGGTCTATAATGAGCATATATTACATCCATGATGACAAAAGGCCAAAGCCAATAAGACTTTTCTACATTAAAACAGCCTTTTAAATGAACTACTTATTAATTTTTATTTATTATTTAATTATTTGTTTGTTTTGTTTATTTTTATCAGGACAGAGTCTCACTATGTTTTCCAAGCTGGATTCAAACTTCTGGGCTTAAGTGATCCTTCTGCCTCAGCCTACTGAGTAGCTGGGTCTACAGGTGTATATCACCACACCAGGATTAAAATGTCTTAAACTGGTAATCCAAGTTGTCTCTCCATAGTAGCTGCCTGTGTGTAATTCATTTAAACAAATTTAAGGGCATTATATTTCTAGATAAGCAAATATATGTCTCTACAATTAAAAGATACAAGACTGTCAATGAGAAATAACTTAATTTTAAACCATTTCTACAGATTTAAAACTGAGAAGAAGCAATTTATTTCATCAGATCTACAAAATAGTTGTTTCCTTACCTCATATGATTCTGCTGTTGTTCTAAGAAATGACTCTGAAATATTCCACAAAATAGTCATTCTCTATATTCTTTGGCATATAAATTATGCCTGACATTCCTCTTATAACATTAAGAACAAAGCCATTTGAAAATAATCAAGATGTTTTTTAAAAAACTTTCTACATAACAGAGATTCCACCTAGTTTGAATATCTGAGGGACAGATGACATAACATACTACCAACCCCACAGCCATATTTTAGTAAAGCTGTCTAATAATGCCAGTTAGAGAAAATGTTTTAATGAAGAGTCTAAGATACATATGAGTAACAAGCATTCCAGAATATTTAATTCCAAAGATAATTTATGACAGGAGGGTTTTTGCCATCTCACAAACAGAAATTTTCCTGTTCACTAGGTAAACATATTTTGATGAACCACTCAAATAGAGGAGATGGTCTTTTAGGTATAATTGATAAATTAGACTAAATTTTGTTTTAACACATTTATTCCTATAAAATAAAAATAATTCAATAATAATATGTCAAAAAATGACAGGCTGATAGTGGAGAGGGATGGATGGATACATCTGAGATAAAACAAGCATGGTGAAATATTAATAGTAGAACCCATGAGGTATATATATGAATACCCACCATAGCATTCTTTTAACTTTGTTGTATGTTTAAAAATTACTATAATAAAAAGTTGGAAAAAATGGGCAAAAGGTTTGGAAAAAAACCTTTTAAACAAACAGCCAGTAAGTGCATTAAAATGGGCTCAATTTCCTTAGGGATCATGAAATGTACTTTAAGACCACAATGAGAGATCAATGCACATGCACCAGTATGGTTAAAATGAAGAAGACTAACTTTACCAGATACTGGTGAGGATGTGGCACAACTAGAACTCTTATACATTTCTGGGAGTATAAAATGATGCGGCCACTTTTGAAAAAGGCATTCAGACTTATAAAATTAAACATACATCCAGCAATTCTCCTTCCATTTATATACCCCCCAAGATAAATACTTGTACAAAACTATTCATAGCAGCTTTATTAATAGTAGCCCCTAACTGAACACTGTCTAGGTGTTAACTAAAAGAAAAATGGATAAACAAATTGTGATATATTTACACAAAGGAACACTAAGCAGCAAAAACGAATTAAGTACAGCTACATAAAACATTAATGAATCTCAAAAACATTATGCTGAATGCAAGAAGCCTTACACAAAAGAGTACATATTGCATGATTCTATTTACATGAAGCTTGAAACTCTGAAAAGAAGGATAAAGCCAATATGTGGTGAAGAAAACCAGAACAGTAGTTGTCTCAGAAGGGTTGGGATGGAGACTGACTGAGAAAAGGCAGGAAGAAACTTCCTGGGGTGATGGCAACACTCCTATCTTGATAAGGGTTTGAGGTCTTTAGGTGCATACGTATGTCAAAACTCATCCAACAGTATGCCTCAGATTGGTAAATTTCATTACCCACATATACACACAAATACATTTTATCTTAAAAAATGTAAACCACTTTTTGTTTGTTTGGTTTTTTTTTTTTTTTTTTGAGTTGGAGTCTCACTCTGTTGCCCAGACTGGAGTGCAGTGGCTGCTCCCGGCCACTGCAGCCTCGAACTGCTGGGCTCCGGCGATCCTTCCGCCTCAGCCTTCCGAGTAGCCAGAATTACAGGCATGTGCTACCACGCCCGGCTGATTTTTTGATTTATTGTAGAGATGAGGTCTTGCCAAGTTTCCCAGGCGGGTCTCGAACCCGCGGGCTCAGGCAATCCACTCACCTCAGACTCTCAAAGCACGGGATTACAGGCTTAGCCACCGAGCCAGGCTTAAACCACTTTTGAACTTTACATAATGATGCTCATTCTGAAGTATTTAGAGGTAAAGGTTACTGACAGTTACAGCCTTCTTTAAGTGCATCAAAAATTTTAAGCATTGATAAATGGACAGAGGAATGTATATGTAGTAAATTGAGTATAGATAAATGTTCATTTTAGAATCTAGATGTTTATGTGGGTATTTATTGTACAATTCTTTCAACTTTCCTGTATGGTTGAATTTTTTCAAAATAAGATGTTGGCAAAGAAAAATATACCCACACAAAACCAAAAATGCCCCCATACACATACAGAGTATCCTTTAATTTCTGTAATCACAGAGTGCTGTGGTAGTCTACTCCTCTAAATTTTTAAACAATAAGACTGACATGCACACTTGGAAGTGGCTGCTCCACTTTGCATAGAAAGCAAATAGTATCAAAATTTCTTCCTTCAAATCATCATGTTCTACTTCTTACCTTTAACAATGGGGAAAGAAAAACAGAAACACACGGCTCTCAGTGCAGAAAAACAACACCTCTTATCATTTCAAGTAAAAATCCAGAGAAGGTTAAATTACAAAATAGTATCTGAAAAACGGGGAATGTAAACTGTTTTATATAACAAAGTATACCAGAACTGAGAAGATACACATAATGATAATCACAAATTCAGGCTTAACACTGAAGGCAAAGACTGTTAATCATTTTATGGCTTAGAACAACAAACTAACAACTATCTTACTCTGAATCATCTAGTTGGGTGGATGCAGGGAAGTGCTGAAAGATGGTGCCACATAAACAAGGTTCTGGGAGTGAGAAGAGGAAAGGAAAGGACAGTAAGAACATACATAAGAAAGAGAGAACATGTACAGAAACACAAAGTCTCAGGAGTGACTAAGGTATAGCAAAGAGCTAGTAGGCAACATAGGCGTGCAGGGTGCAGAATGGCACAGAAGGTGGCTGGGTAGCTAGGAAAGCTCAGGACATCACAGGACTTGCAAGTCTACAAGGTGTCTGGACTTTACCCTAGAGGCAAATTGGTATCACTGCAGAACTGCAGACAAGAATAGCATGCCTAAAAAGACACACAGAACACTTGGCAGCTGCGTGGCATGGAGGAGCATCAGACTAGAGAGGAACAGACCAACTGGCAGCCTAATGCAATTCTTCATGGCAGCAAAGACGAAGAAGGGGGAACAGATCAGAAGTCACTTTTCCATGGCTTTTTAGATCATCCTTATATTAACCATATGATCTATCCTCAATCGATAGCGTGGACTAAACTTTGGAGCAATATATCAAGGAACTAAATTATCTAAACTTACAAACCTACTAATACTAGATACATTCTCATCTTAAATGAACTCTGCAGTGGGAAAAAAGATTCATCAGGGAAACTATGTTTTCAGGAGCCAGGAGGTCAGCAGCTGTCTGGCCAAGACAGAAATGTTAAAATCTCAAACCTAAAACCTGAAAAGAAAGGAAGACATAATTAGAAACGTCAGTCTTTTCTTTTCCTCCTTCAGTTTTTTGTTTTTTCTTCTTTCTCATGCAGAATCAAAACTAAACCTCAATTAAAAATGATTTTACTCTAAGAAAGGAAAAATACTCATATTTTGAGCATCTGCTTTGGAGTCTTGGAATCATAAAGATCTAGGCTCAGACAAATCCCAATCTGCCACTTATAGCCACAAAACTATGGCTAAGTTTCTAAACCACTCTCAGTCTCAGTTCTTATTAGTTCCTTATTTATAAAACATAAATCTTACCTATCTTGCACAATTGCTGGGAGGATTAAATGTGGTAATATAAGGAAAATACCAAGTGCAGTGCCTGGCACATATGAAGCTATCAATAAAGATGGGTACCAAAGGAAAGGAAATCGGTATATCAGAGGGACCCCTGCACTCACTCCTATGTTTATGGCATATCTCACAATAGCTGACATATGGCTCAACCTAAGTGTCCATCAACAGATGAACAGATAAACACACCCACACACACCAATACTCCTTAGCCATAAAAATAGAACAAAATTCTGTCATTTAAAGTAACATGGATGGAACTGGAGGTCGTTATGCTAAACCAGGCACAGAAAGACAAATATCACATGTTCTTACTCATATGTAGGAGCTAAAAAAGTTTATCTCATGGAGGTAGAGAGTAAAATGGTGATTACCAGAAGCCGGGAAGGATGTGAATGTTGGGGGCTATATGGGAATGAAGAGAAGTTGGTTAATGTTACAAACATACAGTTAGAAGAAATTCCAACACTTGACAGCAGAGTAGGGTGATTATAGTTAACAGCAGTGTATTATTTCAAAATAGCTAAAAGAAAGGATTTGAAGTGTTCCCAACACACAGACATGATAATTGTTTGAGGTGATGAATATCCTAAATATCTGATTTGATCATTACACATTCTGTGCATGTAACATCACATGTACCCCATAAATATGTACAAATATTATGTATCAATGAAAAAAGACAGGTACCCTTTCCATTCTTCCTAATATCTATGTTTTCTGGAGAAAAAACTACAAGAAAGTAGGACAATGGTTTAAGTACAATATAAATATATGTGAACTATTTGGAAAAATAGCTTTTACATGAACTTGATCTCAGTAAGCAACATTACTAAATTGCAAACAGCCTTATTAAATAAAAATGTAGCTGGGGTTTAGATATAAAACAAATTGATATATAATGCTAAAACATTAGAAAACGCATTGAATATATTAGTCTAGGCTATACTAACTTGATTTTCCTGCAAATTAAAATATTTCTCTTACTTGAGAAACTGAACCACTTTTTTGGTCTTGTTAAATGGTCATATCTAACTTGGTTTTAACTGAGTCCCAAGAAAATCTATTCAAAAAATTGTGTGTGTGTGTGTGTGTGTGTGTGTGTGGCAGGGGGAGAAGGAGAGAGGGAGGGGGGGAGAGAGAGAGAGAGAGAGAGAGAGAGAGAGAGAGAGAGAGAGAGACAGACACAGTGAAATCTGTTATCTATCACAAGAAAAAAAGAAAGAGTTAATCCACAGAACTTTTTAATGTAGTCTTGATTGTATCCCCTCAGTACGATACAGTTTCAGGAAAAAAAGAACTGCAGAGAAATCCTGACCTTAATCGATTTGTTATTACTAGTAATATTATTGTAGTTCTGCAATTATTTTGTATATTGCAAGATTGAGCAAAGGAGTAAATAAATTGATGTTTTGGGAATCAAGGTTTTTCACTGTAGGACAAAAGAGATAAAAATAAGAAATGGGGGAAGCAGAGAAAATAAGCCTATGGAGTTGGAGTGAAACTTGATTTAGGATTTTTATTTTCTTTTTTAACTTTTTACTTTAGTGCAATATACATATAGAAAAGCATATATAAGTGTACAATTCCCTGAATTTTTACAAACTAAACACATCCGTACGACTAGCATAAGGAAACTGAACACTTCCTGTACCCTAAGAATTCTTGACTTGTGTGTCCCTTCTAGTCACTTCTTCCCCACAAGGGTAATCACTCTCCTGATTTCTAACACCATGGAGTAGTTCAGCTTGTTTTTGTAATTTACGCAAATGGGATCCTATAGTATGTACTCTTGTGACTAGCCGTCTTTGCTCAATCTTATTTTCATGAGATTCATGCAATATCTTTCATGTAGTTGTAGTTTGTTCATTCTCAATGCTATAATCCATTCTGTGATATATCACAATCTACTTAACTATCCTATTGTAGATGAGGATTTGAGTAGTTTCCAGTCTTCCCCTAAACAAATCGTGCCGCTATGAACAGTCTAGTAAGTTGAACCACATGAAATGCTGAGAGTGTCTACAAAAAAAGGTAATTTCATATAATTCAAACTAAAACAACAGCTTTTGATGAACATGTATACTCCCTTCTGTTGACTATAAATCTAGGAGTGGAATTCTGATGCCCAGGGTAGTTATACTTAACACTTTTCTAAAATGGTTTTACCAGTTTACAGACCCACCAATACTCCATATCCTTAACACACCTGGTATTTTCCTTTCCATTTTAGCCTTTCTTGAGAGTGTATGGTGGTATCTAATTGTACTGCTCTAGTGATTAATGAATACATATCTTATCCATATATATATGTATCATCTCAATATCCTCTTATGCAAAGTATCCATCAAGGCCTTTGTCCATTGATTATACTGGCTTTTAGGAGTCCTTATATATTCTAGAGAAGAGTCTTTTGTTAAATATATGTATTGAGACTTACCTCTTCTCACTCTATGGGTTGCCTTTCCTCTCTCAATGATGTCTTTTGGTATACAAGAGTTCTTAATTTAAATATAGTGCAATCTGTTAGAATTTTTCTTTCATGAGTACTGCTATCTGTGCCCTATTTAAAACATTTTTTCCCACTCCAAGGTCATGAAGATGTTTTCCTCTCAAAGTTGTATTGTATCTTTCACAGTTGGATTTTGTGTGTGTGTGTGTGTGTGTGTGTGTGTGTGTGTGTGTGTGTGTATTGTATAAGTTCCATCCAGATAAATTTCTTTTCACTGGATATCTGACTAATCCAGAACCATTTAAGAAGACCATCCTTCCCCCCACTGCACATGTTTCACCTTTGTAATGAACCAGGTGATTGAATAATGTCTATTTCTGATTTCTCTACTCTGTTCCACTGATCAGACAATTTATCTGTCCAAAGTACTGTATGTCACAACAGGCCTCAAAAGGTAAACCCTCTAGTTTTGTTCACCTTCTTCATGAAGCCATGGCTCTCCTTGGCTTAACTCATGTCTTAAAAATTCCTAGCCCTGCTTACTGAAAAGGGATAGAAGCAATGACACACGACTAACAGTAAGTATGCCTAGCTCTCAGATCTTAGTTTCTAAATACTATTTTTCACTAAAAGGGACTAAAGATCCTTAGAGAAGGGCTAATTCCAAGCCTGGGTCAATGAAAGTATAACATGATTCTGAAATATCTTGTGCTAGAAAGTAAGAAAGTATTCAAAAATTAAGGGGGATAGGTCAAAAGGACACAAAAGCCATCTTGAAAGAAGTCTCCATTGGCCACATTTAGGACAATTTGTGCATAAAAAATGATGACAATAATGGGTAGTACCTTTCCAATTAAAAAAAAAAATTCATGGGACTATAGTGATATTCTCCAAAGAAAAGAAGGCTCTTTTCAAAAGAATGCTAGCAAATAAACAGAGGGGCAATGTCAGAATTAGAAAATCATCATTCTGCAAATTCCTTTAGAACAATTTATTCAGGCAAGAATCATCACTCAAACCCCGAGTAAAAGAAATTAGAAGAGAAAAATGCCCATTTATATTTTTCCACAGAAAAGATATAGTTGATTTACAGAACTAGTAAAAGTAGATTTTTATTTTAGTCTTTTAAAATGATATAAATAGCCACAACAAGATCATCTACTTTTAGGTTCTCAATCTTACCAGCACATGTAAAAATATATTTGTTTAAAAAGATAAAAGGAAAAAGAACAAAACAATTATTTGGACATATTCCACTAGGAAAATTTTTCAAATTGCTTCATTCATTTAGCTGAGTACCTTCAAAATTACTAGACTAAAAGGAATAGACACACAAAATTAATTACAGGTCTCTGTTTTAAACTATCAAGGTACTAGGCTGTAAAGTAATTCTTCCTAGCGTGGCATCATTTTCTGCGAAAAGCATAAAGTGGAATACAACTTGAGGAAACTGAACACACCAATGAGTTTTTCTTTATTTGTAAGACTGTCCACATGGATAAACTTCATATAGCACTCATCATATATGTTGGTTAAATTTAAATGGAAGGCAATCCTGACAGGTTCAACAAGGTGGATGGCTGACTGCAGAATATCTTAATCTACAACAGGCTCAAGTACAATCTCAACTTTTTTTAGTTTCATATTTTGTTATATTTATACCTTTATAACCATATTCTTAACATAAAAGCTAAAAAGCAATCATCTCAAAAATCTTTTCAAAAATTTTTTAATTTTAGAGACAGGGGACTCACTATGTTAACCAGGCTGGCCTTGAACTCCTTGGTCTCAAGCTATACTCGCACTTCAATCTCCCAAAGTGCTGGGATGACGGGCATGAGCCACCATGCCTGGCCTTAAAAATACCTTTATTTTAACTCTTTCAAATAAAAGTAATCTTTCCTATTGTAATAACACTATTTATAACCTTATAACTATTTATAAGGTAGCTTCAGAGCCAACCATATTGTTAAAACTTTATTCCTTATCATCTGGGTGTTCTTGCATTATTTAATCTCTCTGACCCTTAGTATACACGTCATAGGTAAAATGCCTCTGGCTCGTCAGGGAAGAAACCCTCTCTCTACTGACAGTACTTTTAACTTAGCTATTTACCAATTGATTCCAGGCCTACTGTGTGGGCAAGGAAGAGGAATGTGGTAATATGCAGAAGCACATGGAAAAACCTAACACAGTGCCTTGATTGTAGGTGGATCTATAAAAAATATGTGTTGATTGGTTATACTGTTAAAAGGAATGAGGGGGAAAAGTGGTTTTTGTGAGAAGACACAGAGTAATAACTAAGAAGGTCAAACTATAAGTGCTAGGTATTTTTTTTTTTTTTTTTGATTTGAAGTCTCACTCTGTCGCCCAGACTGGAGTGCAGTGGCCGCTCCCGGCCACCGCAGCCTCGACCTGCTGGGCTCCGGCGATCCTTCCGCCTCAGCCTTCCAAGTAGCTGGAACTACAGGCGCGCGCTACCACGCCCGGTT
>CAUYQG010063777.1:0-17433 GCA_963574415.1 Tarsius wallacei
CTGATTTTTTTTTTTTTTTTGATTTATTGTAGAGATGAGGTCTCGCTTGCCCAGGCGGGTCTCGAACCCGCGGGCTCAGGCAATCCACTCACCTCAGCCTCCCAAAGGCGCGGGATTACAGGCTGAGCCACCGAGCCCGGCTCTCAGTTGCAATTTAAAAAAACTATTTTTCTATAAGTTAAATGTAGCAGCATTTTGAAGAAAGATCTGACTAATTGAAGATTGTTCTTGATTGAAGTTTCTTAGTTGATAAAGATCTGTTTTCCAAGTAACACATATATTTATCATAATAAAATTTGTTCAAGAAATAGTATTGGAAAGTGGAAAAGTCAAGGGTCATGTTTCATTGCTTTTTTTCCAGCAGCAATATGCATTTCTAAATTTGTGGATCTCTAGAGAATATGAATTTAGATAGGCAAATTCCTAGTCCTCTTTAATTATATTAAACAACATAGCTATATTGATTATAGGTTTCTGTCTTTCGGACATTGTTGATAATCAGAATAGCTGCAAATGGAAAGAATAAAAAAGACTTGTGAACTCAGTGTGAATGCATTTAGTGGAAAGACGGAGAATGAGTTAAGAGCCTTCCCCAAGAGTTCTTATCTCTTTCTCTGCTTCTCTACTATTTATTTTCTTCCCGTTTTACTTTTTTTCAGATGGATATATTTCTTCACACTGTTCAAGTTTTTGTTATTCTTGGAGAAAGCTGCTCCTAATTGAAAGAGTACCAGTGATTAAGAAAAATAAAGACCAACCGAATTTTCAATGTGATTAGCAATTGTCTAAACTGTATGTTTTTATAACTTTGTACATTTTCAAGTTTTCTGTTCTCTGTGTTCTGTAGTCATGACCTTGCAATAAGAGTTTTAACAAAAAGCTTTTTTCAGCTATTTTAGTAAATCACTTAGACACAAAAACATATTTTCAGCTACTTAGCTTTGAAATATTAATTTTACAGCATTTTCTAAACCAGGTGTATAAATAAAAAGCAATAGTTGGAATACTTGTTTCCATTTTATACTCTATCTTCTGATTTTTGCACCTTGAAACATGAAGTTATGCTGCCTAAGGAGGAAGGTAAAAGGTGGGTGAATATTCCCTTTGTTACACTGGTGTCTTAAATTAGCAGTCTTGAAGAAAACATTTATTGTCCATTGCTCTGGCATGTTTCTGCTCAAGATGTGGCCACATGGAAGCTATAGGATTCCCCGACACTCCAGAAACCTTTGAACTTATACCTCTTACGTTATTTAAAATGTGTAATTTTGGTAGGGTAAGCAGGTTAGGCTAAAATAAACTTCAAGGTTGTAGGAACGTTCCAAGCACATTGATGCCTACAGTGGCTGTTTCAGAACCCACGTACAAGCAAGCAGCCTGGCTATAGGAAACTTCACACATAACCTGTTACACTCTTATCAAATACACCTGCCCCATTGTAGTCCTATCCAGGATGCTTGCAGTCAAGAGCCAACCACCAAGGTAGGAACTGGCTTAGAGACTCCTGGAGCATCACATCAATAGCCAAAGCTGACCTAACATAGCTGTGAATGATGTTTGCCTTCATTGTGAGCTCATTTTAATATAATCAACACAGTCGTCTTACAAAGTCTCCACCCACCAGGCTGCCAGGACAGTTCTGGTATGACACTAGAAGGCCTAAAACTCTGTAATCCCAACACTTTGGGAGGCCAAGGTTAGAGGATTGCCTGAGCCCAGGAGTTCAAGACCAGCCTGGGCAACTTGGTGAGAACTCATCTCTACAATAAATCAAAAAATTAGCCAAACTTGGTAGCACACGTCTGTAGCTCCGGCTACTTGGAAGGCTGAGGCAGGAGGATCTCCGGAACTCAGCAGGTCGATGCTGGGGCAGGTGTGAGCATGCCACTGAACTCCAGCCTGGGCGACAGAGTGAGACTCCGACTCAGGAAAAAAAGGTCTAAAACTACCCCCTGCCCGCCCGACATGAGGGAAGATTAACAGAGATCCAGCCCTGAGACCACGTATTTCTAGTAATTATTATAAAAAGAGAAATTAAAATATGTACATCTCTAGGTAAAATTGTATTTCATGATTCATGTAATACATAAAAAATATAAATATATGGAATTAATTTATTTTCTAATTGAACATTCACTTTTGTTTTAAAATCCAGGATCAAGAGTCACTTCTATCTCCAAGCTGTCAGATCATGTAAAATTAATACAAATCATAGCTGTACATTTTATCTCATATCTTAGGTCTCTGAGACATTTGTTACATTTAAATATGTTTAGAATAATTAAAAGTGCATGTCACAGTATAGCGGATAAAACAAACTGCAAAATTCTCTATCACTCCTTCCAATCTGATAAAGTAAATCTGTTTCATTTTGGGGTGGAGGTCCTACATTCTGTGTAAGAAAAGGATGGATTTAAGGACCAAACTCTGGGTAATAACATGTGCACAAACTGGGATATGTGCTTGTTTATTTAGGGCGACTGAAAGCAGCTAAGTCTTCTGGAATGTTTGGCAGCTGTACAAGAAGCTATGACCCTCGTGGCAGTTTCTTGCTCTGAAACCAGGAGTAAATTCCTAACCAGTAACACATAATCATACATTCCAAGAGGTAGACTTGTTTGTTTTCATCCTGTCAGTTTAGATTTCTGGTCAACTCAAAAAAGTCTAAATGTGTCTTGAAGCTATAAAACAATTGAAACTTCTAACCTGTGATTGAACTCCACAGGGTAAAGAGGAAAAAATACAGTTGATAATGTGGTATTGGCAGAAGAAAAGCACAGGGCAAGCGAACTACAGTGTGATTCAGTATTCAGCTGCAATACACAGCACAGAGGAACATCGTCACCATCCTTTAAAGGCCAGGTAGCATTACTGTTCAGGTCACTGAAGCTGCTTATACTAAGAAAAAACAAACTTCTTTTTTTTTCTGTGCCCAAGTTCTTTCATGTTTCCCAAATTATAATTGTTTCTGCTTGGATAAGACAAATTGGAAGAGAGTATATTCACACATTTAGTTCTCAGCAAATCTCTGCTCAAGTCTTTACACCTTATACAATATAAATAGAAAGATAATGTTTTTCCAGGTCCTAATATGAACTTGGACAATTTAATCCTTACAAATGTTTCCAATGGGAAGTGTGTTCGTTTCCTTTTGCTGCTGAAACAAATCACCACAAATCTTCTGGCTTACAAATTTATTGTCTTACAGTTCTGATGGTGAGAAGTATGAAATGGGTCTTACTGGCTAAAATAAAGATGCTGGCAGGGCTGCATTCCTTCTGGAGTCTTTAGAGAAGAACCATTTCTTACCTGTTTTAGCTTTTAGAGGCCACTTGCGTTCCATGGCACATGGTTCTGCTCCGTCTTTAAAGTCAGCAATGGCAGGGCAAATCCCTCCAATGGCTGCCTTCATTGTCACATCTCTTCTGCCTCTCTCTCTTTTACCTCTTTCTTTCACTTAAGAGGCCTCCTGTGATTACATTGTTCCCACTGGATAATCCAGGATAATTTCCTGTTTTCAAAATTTTTAGTAATCATACCTGCTAAATCCCTTTTGCCATGTAAGATAAGATACTTACAGGTTCTGGGGGTTAGTATGTGGACATCTGTGAGGATTCACTGTTTTACTTTTAACAAGCAGGTTTCTATTTTATAGATAGGAAACTAGGCCTCAGACATTTAAAATAACTTGCCACTCAGTCTTTAATTCTTGAACCTAGAGTCCATATGACTATACAACTCATGTTCTTTGTGTTTAGTAATGCTTCATTCATGAGGTGCTCTAGTCTAATCTCATGTCAATTCTGTCTCTAGATTGCTTATGTTGTTTAGATTTCCTTGGGCAATTATTAGAAGTTCCAGTGTGCCTGGAAGTTTACAATGAAAGGAAGAGCCAAGAAAACGTGGAGTTCAGGCATGAGACCTTATGTAACAAGCCATATTTCCTGTGAATTATGTTGACCACAACTATATTAAAGTGTTCAGGACATCTGGTGGAATTATGTTAACACTAAAAAATTTTATCCCTTTTCCTATGACATTCATTTCTCTTGGATATTTATGCACATACAAAGATCATGTAAGTAAGGTTGAGATTTGTCTTTAATCTGTTAGAACATGTAGTGTTTTTATACCTGTAGATAAATAATAAAAATTGAATGTGAAAGACATTTGATTACTTAAACACAAATCATCATTATATCTCTCATTTCCTGATGTCATAGATAAGCTTAACATTAAAATTGAATTTAAAATATAGGAGTGATTCTCATTCTGCCAAATTAGAAAACCGTAACATTCTTCTATTTATGTCAAGAACATAAAATATGTATAACGGCACATTATACTCATTTTGAACTATATAAGAATTATTAAGAATAAAATATCATGAAGAAAAGGAAAGATCTATTTCTTCTAGGTAAATTGTGAGTTTCTATGATACTTAATATCTTTTCAAAAATAAGATAAATTCCAAACTTGACCTCCCATATGTTGAGAGTGCTTTTTAAAAAGTATTATGGCAAGATGAAAGGTCACTTTACTTCTCATGTACAGTGAAGCATATGACCTTCGCACAAAAAATTATTAGGATTGAATGAATTTGAGGGAATAAAAGAAGTATCTAAAAAGCTCTTTTGCTCTTTAATGAAACATATATTTACTAATGACTAAAGTCTGAAAATAATGTTTTAAAGAATGAATCATAGTTTTTATATACTATTGTCTACATCTTATTTATTATGCTGGAACTAGAGGCAACACTTTTCAAATTCAAGAGAAATATGACAACTATGTTGGTTAAAATGAATAGTGCAGCCACATGAAGATATACAATGGTTAAAATTTTAAAAGATGACAATGCTTTGGAATAGATTCGAAGAACCTAATTAAATTAAGGGCAATCTGTACCTAATGAACATGAACTACTTTGGCTTCATTCATCCCTACTTTTAACGTATGCCGATAAATCATTTTTAAAGGCACAGTACAAGAACCCTGATCTTACATTAGGATGTACAGCACTAGTTCTTTGGAGGATAAAGGAGTACATATTTTCCTCCTATCAACTAATTGTGTACATTGAACTCACTTGGTCTAAAACATAGTCTTGAAAACAAACTATTTAATAATATGAATTATCCACACAAAACATTCTGAAATGGACAGCAGATAGTAAGTAAGACACAGAAGGGAATTATACAAGATTAGATAATGTATTGCTCTTACTTAATTCTGAAATTTCTCCTTTTCTGACAGCACTAGCCCACCTTTCAGTAAACATGTTGAATATGTTTAGGTAGAAATAAAATTTATAATAACAATAAAAACTTTGTTTCATAATTGGATCATCAAACCTAAAATTCAAATTATTATTATACTTCATTTTTTTACTATTTTAGTAAATGCCCATTGTACATATAACAATATGTCTCATGGTTATACTGATATATCATACATACGCTAGACCCTGTCAACTGTCTTACCTCATTGCCTACCATTCATTGCTTGTGTCAATGGTTACATAATTTGCAAGATGAAGTGAAAAGTGAAAAAAAATTCTTTGTTCAAAAAACGATTAAGAATTTCAAGACAGTAAGAGTAGAATATTAAATCAAGTACACGATCTTTATAAACATAAATTCCTGTCACTATACATATTGCATGCCCTGAAGCTGATCTTTCATAGTAATTATCACTATTTAAATTAATATCTTCATCATTATGCTTGTTTTATCTAGCCTCATTATTAGAATGTGTACTCTGTACAGCTCAGATTATAACTGCCACATTTTTCTTCATATACAAATGTTTAGAATTACCCCAACAAATTAAAGAAAATTAAATATCTTATTTTTATTTATTTATTTATTTTTAGTTGGAGTCTCACTCTGTCACCCAGACTGGAGTGCAGTGGCACGCTCCTGGTCACTGCAACCTCGACCTGTTGGGCTCGGGAGATCCTTCCGCCTCCTCCTTCCTTCCAAGTAGCTGGAACTACAGGCGCGCTACCACGCCCGGCTAATTTTTTTTGATTTATTGTAGAGATGTGGTCTTGCCAAGTTGCCCGGGTGGGTCTTGAACCTGCGGGCTCAGGCAATCCACTCACCTTAGCCTCCCAAGCGCAGAATTACAGGCTGAGCAACCGAGCCTGGCTAGAAAATTAAATATTTTAAAACAAACACATGAGATAGTAAGTGAATAAAACTCTCATTTCTAAATTTCATTCAACTGACACCTCTCCTAACCTTCTTAACATAACTGTTCATTTAATTATTATCTATTACTTCTTAGTTATAATTTTGCATTTGTTTCCTTCATTTCTCTTAAATTTTCTTTCGGTCACTCTACTATCTTATTTGATTCTTAATGTTTGTCTTCATCAATACAACAATCTGGAGCAAGATAACAGAATAAAACACTGAAACAATTTTCCCAACACAAACATCAATTTGAACAACTATCTATGAAAGAAAATTATCTTCACAAGAGCTAAGTAAACCAAAGGTCATAGTAGTTGGTTTTAGAATAATAACAAGAAAAAAAATGCTTTGAAGAGGATAAGAAGGACAGTCTTGTATTATCTACACCACTCTGTCTCCAGTCCCAGGAAACAGTGGGAAAAAAGACTACATACCTTGGAAATAGATGAGGAAAATGTGTGTGAGACTTTGCCTTGAAACTTGGTACCAGCCTTGTCACAGTAAAACACAACACTGAACAGAATTTTATAACCTCTGTTTCCAGGCCAGTGCTTACAGATGGGGCTTCTAGACCATCACCCATGACAGAAAAAAGTCTACTTGTTTGGCAGGATGAACATGAATCTTAGTCCACTTCACATTTGACTGACTAAAGTGACCCTGGAACCCGAAAGTATTTCAGCTACAGGCAGTTGGTAATGGCCATGGAACTTGGGTGAGTCCCAGTGCTGGATTAGTCTGGGAGGTTGTGTACTTCATGTGCAATTAGCATGGCATCAACTGCAAAATTTATGAGATTGCTCATATTACCTGCCCCCCCCAACCCCATATGGCACAGCATAAAGACATACTCCTTGCAGGTGTGGAAAGAGAGAGAACTGAGTAAATTTTGGCTAGGAACCCAGGGAACAATCCCTTGTCTTCTTTAAATCTATAAGGGCCAGGAACCTCAGAGTCTGCAAGAGAGCTGTGGCAAACCTAGACTTAGGGCATCCTCTACTGCTAAAATGGCTACAGTGACCATCAGGTTGGCAAACTCAACAGTCTCCCATGAATTCTTGAAAAACCATCTGAAAAAGGATGAATGCAAACAAAGCTAGACTGAGACTAGAATAAATACCTTATGCTTAATATTCAGACATTGGCATACGTTCAGAAGCATCAGCAATATTCAAGAAAATATCACCTCATCAGATGAACAAAATGAGATGCCAGTGACTGACACTGAAGAGATGAAAATGTGTGATCTTTCAGACAAAAATTTAAAATAGCACTTTTAAGAAAGTTCAATAAACTTTAAAATACACATAAACACTTCAGAAATTCAAAAGATAAATTTAACAAAGAGATTAAAATAATTTCAAATATTAATCAGAAACATTGGAATTGAAAAAACAATGCACAAATTGAAAAATGCATTAGAGAGTTTTAAGAGCAGAATTGATAAGAAGGAATCAGTGAGTTCAAAGACACACTCTTTGAAAATGGCCCATCAGAAGAGAAAAAAAGACAAAAAATAAAAATAAAAGGGAATGAAGAAAGATTATGAGATCTGTGGGATAGCATAAGAGAATAAAACATACAACCACAGAAAATCTCTTAACCATAAAACAAGACAGTAAGAAAGGAAGAAAAATGCTACAAAACAGCAAAACAAAGTAATAAAATGATAGTAGTAAGTACTTAGCTATCAATACAGGCTTGAATGTAAATGGAATAAATCATCCAATTAAATGACATAAATTGGCTGTGTGAACTTGAAAAAAACAAAACAATACAATATTCAACTACACAAAGAGGGACTCCCCCCAAAAAATAAACTACTTTTTTGAAGGGTGGATCCCTTGTAGTACAGGCTTCCTCTGCTAGGTAAGTGTTCAAGAAACCCAGCAGCATCAGTGCAGCAGCTAGCAATTGTTGTGAGAGACTGCATTTTGCTGCAGTGAATTTTTTTAAAAGATTCTTTCCATCACTTGCCCATTCCATGATGGGTGATTTACAAGCACCCCTGCCCACACAACACTGAGTGTTCAGCAGTCTTTTACCAAAACCAGCATGATCTCCACGCTCCACCCTCCATATTCAGCGATCTCACCCAAGCAACTTTTTTTTTTCGTTTCCCTGGATGAAAAAAAGTTCTCAAAGGGAAATGTTTTGCCAGTATGGAAGAGGTGAAACAAAAAATGGCAGAAGCCCTAAAGGCACCAAAACTGTCCTGAGCAGTGTAAAATGCATCTCGATTGTGTATTGCATCAAACAGAGGGTACTTTGAAGGTGAATGAAGTTTAACCATGTAAGAATAAATATACAAATTTTTATAAATGAATTCTGATTTTGGGGGGTACCCCCTCATATGCTGTATACAACAAACTCTCTTCTCCTAGAAAAAGCACACATAAACAAAAAATGAAAAAAAAAAATTAAAGATATTCCATGCAAATGGAAACCAAGAGGAGAAAATGAGTAGCTATGCTATGTCAGATAAAATAGATTTTAAGTCAATATCAGGAAAAAATGACAAAGAAGGCCATTACATAGTAATGAAACAGTCAACACAGCAGGGCAAATATTTATGTACCCAACACTAGAGCGCCTAAATTTCTTTAGCAAATTTTGCCAGGCCTAAAGGGAATAATTGGCACCAATACAATAATTGTAGGGGACTTCACTACACCACTTTCAATAATGAGCAGATCATCCAGACAGGAAATCAACAAAGAAACATTGGAGTTAAACTTCACTTTAGACCAAATGGACCTACTAAACATTTAAAAACATTCCACCAAACAACAGCAGAATAAATGTTTTTTTCACAACAGCACATGGAAAACTGTTCAGAATAGATCACGTAGTAGACCACAAAGCAAAGTTTGACAACAGCAACAACAACAAAAAATATATATATATATTTAGATATATATTTAAACATCAAGTCTCTTTTCAGACAAACCTGAAATAAAAATAGAAATTCATAAAAAGAGAAACTTTGGAGACTTTAAAAATACATAAAAATTAAACTGTCTGCTTGTGAACAATGAATGGAAGCATAAAAAAAGTTTAAATTCTATGAAACAAATGAAAATGGAAACAAAACATACCAATACCTATAAAATGCAGTAAAATCAATTCTAAGAGGGAAGTTTATAGCAGTTAGTGCTTATATCAAAAAAGTAAAAAGACCTCAAATAAGCAACCTAACATTACACCTCATGTAATCAGAAAAACAAGAACAATCTAAAATGAAAATAAATAAGAGAAAAGAAATAATACATATAAGAGCAAAAATAAGTGAAATATACTTTAAAAATTAGGGATCAACAATAGAAATAGTTTTTTGAAAAACAAATGAAATTGACAAAATTTTAGCTAGATTAAGAAAATAGAGAAGATTCAAATAAATAAAATCAGAATTGAAAAAAAGAAACACAAAGGATCATAAGAGACTATTATGAACAACAGCACTTAAAGAAATTGGAAAACCTAGATGAAATATGCTGATTTAGTCATTTTACAGTGTATGCATGGCTTGGATCATCTCATTGTATCCTATAAAGTTGTATTGCTTAAAAGATAGGATATTTTTACAGACTTGTTGTTAGATGAAAATCAAATTTAAAAAATTACAACACTCTTATTCTCTGTTTTTTCTATTTGTCCTTAGTTTCAAATTCTAAGTCTGGGACCTAAGTGGAATTTTAAATACCTTTATAAATGTTGATAGTGAGGTGGCTAAGTGTTATAAAAAGGCAATTCCATAAGCTAATTATAAATTGAAAAGCAGAAGTATCATGCCCATTTCCCACAATAATAAAGTTTACTGTCTGTATTAGTCTGTTTTCTCTAGAGACATGGAACCAATAGGGTGTAATAAGAATGTAATTATTGATAATATGTTACCATATACTTATTATAGGGAATTGGCTCATGAAACTATAGGAGCTAAGAAGTCCCAGGAACTTCAGTCAGCAAACTAAAGACCAGAGTGTTAATAGTATAGTTGTTGCTGGAGTCCAAATGCCTGGGAACCAGAATAGCCAATGGTGTAAATTAAAGTCTGAGTCTGAGTCCAAAGACAGGAGAAGACCAGTGTCCTAGTTTGAAGACACTCATGCAAAAGAGAGAATTGTCTCTCGTCTAGCCTTTTGTTATATTCAGATCTTCAACAGATTGAAAGGGGCCCCACCCATATTGCGGGGTGTCATCTGCTTTTCTCAGTTTACTAAATCAAATGTTACTCTCATTCAAAAATGCCCTCACAGACACACCCAGAATAAGGTGTAACCAAATATCTAGGCAATTCACAGCACAGTAAAGTTTACACTTAAAATTAACTATCATAAGTCAACCTTTTGTCAATTGGTACCCATATACATCTCTTCAAACTGTACTTACTCTTCAAGAAAAGAAAATAACAAGGTCATAATTCCACCTAACATGGTATAGCTACCCTGTATACAACTAAAAACAAACTAACTTATTTTCCAAAAGAGAAAGTACAGGTCTTGAATGATGTTCACTTTTCTCTTTGATAAGTTAAATACATAAATACCATAATGTAAAGTTAGCAATGTAAATCAGTGCATCTTATGTTACATGATAAGTAAACAAGAGAGAGAGGAGAAAGATATTTGCCTCATACACATACATACACACGTGTATACATAACAAGATAAAGAGGAAGACAGAATATTAACAGTCTTCATTTTGGTAATTGGTCACATTGTCAAGTTTGGTATTTATAATTACCTTCTTCCACTACCCACTGTGCTTTTCCTCAGCTAGTTGTGATTCTCTACTCAATAAAGGGATATAAACCTTCATTTCTGAAGGATCTGGACCATTAATAGTCCTGCCTGGATTGAGTTGTTGTAGTTTTCCACTGATCTAACAACAGGGCATGGTAATACTAAGAGATGCCTTAGAGAACTTCCATATTCTAGACATATTCTTCCTCACATCTGTTGCGGAGTAGTGGTTCAATTTCCCTGGGTACTCAAGATCAGTCATGTCAGTCAGGCCAGTAACTTCCTTTTCTCCCTGTTAATTCAGATACATAAGCAGTCCAAAGTAATTGGACAGCAGTCTTTAATGTTCAGTTCAATGGAATTATTGTATCTCCTGAGAGAAGCATCTCTGTCCTTAAAAAATAAGACCTGAGGTGAATAGAGCATACAAAAATGGAAACAGAAAAAATATATATAAAGGTATAATAATGAGTGGTGCTAATCCCATTTCCCGCCCAGCCCTTAATACCTGGACTCATGAATCCTGGCTGTTAGAGAAACAATACCGTATATTGGACACTAATTCAGAGGACATACACCATTCTGCAGAACCTTGCCCCAGCCCTGTAAGTCATTGCCAACTATCTGGCTCTGGAACTGAGTCTTCAAAATACTTCCACCATTCTATCAAACCAACAGCTCAGGATAGTAGGCAACATCCATTGTGGGTAAAGACCAGTGAATTCAATGAACATTGCCCCATTGCTGCACTTATTTTGCTGTGAAATGAGTTCCCTGATCAGATGTAATGCTGTATGAAATTCCATGATGGTAAATTGTGTACGTTTATGCATAATAATTTTGGTAGAAGCAATTTTCACAGGTAAGGCAAATGCTCATCCAGAGTAATTGTCTATTTTAGTAAGAGCAAAATGCTCCCTCTTCTATGATGGAAGTGGCTCAATATAATCAAAATGCCATAAAGTAGCTGACTGATAATCCTGGTGAATTGACCATCTCAATGGCTGAGAGTTGCATTCTGCTGTTTCTGGATTAGGCACACAGTGGCCCTGTACAACTCAATCTTGTTGCATATAAGTCCACATATTTAATAGGTGAGCCCATGAATAACTTCCAATTCTGTATCATAGCCACTTTTGGGCAATGATAGAGGTGATTAGCAGAAATTCTGTCTGGTATCAAAGAATGGGTCATTTTATCCACTTGATTATTAACATCTTCTTCTACCAAGTTTACATTTGGTAAACATTCACATAGGACACAAATATCTATTTTTTTTATATTTAATTTTTTGCTCATTTGGGGAAGTCTACCCACATATCTTTGCCCCAAATCTTTAATCACCATTTTTCCAATCATGTATCTTCCAAGTCACTGACCATCTATACATACCATTGACCACAGTCCACAAATTGGTACATACTCGCATGTCTGGCCATTTCCCTTTCCAAGTGATATTTAAAAATTCTACTTGAAGTTCTATCCACCAGGAAAACTATCCTTTGGGGATGTCCCAGAAAGGGCTTTAGTGGTGCAACAGTCCACTATTGGATACAGTTTAAATATTATGTAGAACAAACCATCTGTAAAACAGGCCTAGATCTTCTTTTCCATAAGAAATGTCCCATGAAACCTTGCTGTACGCAAGGAGGGAGATGGCAGCATAGCAGTAATGGAGACTCAGCATCTGGGCCATTTCTTGGAACATTTTTGTGCCTTCAGAACTTTCTTGGGTCAGATCATACATAAATCACTTCCATTTGATGATGGAGTGCTGCTATACACACTCAACTTCATAGTTTGGTGGGTAAGATAACATCCAGTTCATGATATTTTAAGTACTTAAGATCACACTTAAGACCACATGGCAACTTGGTGGCCCATTGTTGTAGTCATTCTGTAAATGGGCTGGTGTAACACATCCAAATGAGAAATATGTTGCCTCAAAAAATCCAAGAAACCCACTATCCATTGTTACTCTTTTGCAGTTGTTGGAGGGACCAGATACAATATCTTATCCTTCACCTTGGGAGAGATACTTTGGCATGCTTTTTACCACAGGATCCCTAAACATTTCACTTCAGTAGAAGATCCTTGAATTTTTGTTGGTTTTATCATTATAGCAGCCCATGCTGCCTAAGACATGTCTTGACACCAAGAAGTGAGATGCTGCTGTATCAAATATGTAAACATGTGGAAACAGTTTTGGAACTGGGTAATGGGTAGAGTCTTCAAGAGTTCTGAGGTGCATACTAAAAATATGGATGTTAATTCTGGTTAAGTCTCAGGCATTACAAATTGGCAAAAATCTTAGCTGGACTGTGCTCTAGTGTTTTTTGGAAGATAGAATTTATGAGTGATAAAATTGAATAGTAAGCTGTAGAGATTTCTAAGCAAAGTTTTGAAGATGCAGCCTTGTTCCTTCTATCTGCTTGTAATAAAATGCAAAAAGAGAGATAAATTGAAGAAGAAATTATTAAGATAAAAGAAACCAGAACTTGAAGATTTGGGAAATTCTCCATCTACTCCCATTGAGAGGAAAAGTCTTCTAAAAAAAAAAACTTATTTAGTGACTGAACAACCAATTGATAAAGAGATTATGGGTGCGACTCATGAACTTAATCAGCTATCTCTGAAGAAGCCAGGAATAAAGGTAGGATTGTACCAGCAAAGAGATTGCCAATTTTAACTAAAGGGAATAGAAAACATAGTACAGAATGAAGGATATAAGAGTTCATGAATATTATAGGAAAGCATAAAGATCCATTGAGTTATCTGGTTAAGAATGTATGCTATTTTTCAAGAAAAGAAAAGAAAGATATCATTGGTGATTTAGATATCATCAAGGGTGCTACTCCCAGAGGCCAAGAGTAAAAAGGCCTAGTGATAATGGTGCTTCAACCTCAATTTCAAAGGGTGAGAATATTGTCCCTCAGAGTTACCTGGGTGGAGAACTGAAAGAGGACCTTGTGGACAGGGCTGCCGCAGGGAGCATTGTGAGTGGGGTCTTTGCTAAGCTGTGGAAGTTATGTTACCCCTTCGTTGACCTGGAAGGAAAAACATCATACCAAAGATAATTATTGGCAAACCTTAAAATGTAATGAAATTTTCTTGCTAAGTTTTGGTTTGCTCATGACCCATCATCCATTTCTTCTTTCTTCCAACTTCTCCCTTTTGGAAGGGAATTTCTATTTCATGACTGTCCCACTATTATATTTTAGAAGCACACACTTCTCTGGTTTCACAGCTGTAGAAAAAATTTGCCTTAGGATGAATCATACCTCATTGTCATCCATATCTAATCTAGGTGATATTTAGATGGGATTTTGACTTTTGGACTTTACAGGTAATGCTGGAATAAGTTAAGACTTGGGCATTATTGAGATGGAATGAATGTATTTTGCATATGAGAATAAAATACGTTTTGGGGATCCAGAGGCAGAATGCAATTGAGCAAATCCCCTCCCCCCACAATTCATATGTTGATACCCTAATCCCCAGTGTCATACTTGGAGATGAGGTTTTGGGTGATAATTAGGCTTAGATGAGGTCATGGTAGTGGGACCCTCAGGACAAGATTATAACTTTATATTTTTATAAAGAAGAGTCAGAGACGCCAGTGCTGCTAATGTTCGCGTTCTCTCACACTCTCTCCCCTCACCCTGTCTCTCTCTCTCCCATGTAATTACACAGAAAGACTTCAAAAGCTGTAAGAAAATAAATTTCTGTTTTCAAATCACCAATCTATGGTATTTTATTATGGCATTCCAAGCTAGAATAGTGATCAATAGGCTGATAAGTAATTATGACAAAATTGTAGGTGTTAGTATTTTCTTATCAAATCAAATAGTTTGTAGTTAGTAAAAAAACATGATTGTTATTTGAACCGATTCAAGTGTTCATTGGTAGAATGTTTAGGAACATTATATGTACTTGTGAATTCAATCTTAAGATCGTGAGTCAGGAAAACAAAGCATTATTTCTGAATATTAACTACGTTATAAATGTAATTGCAGGAAAGATTCTTGAAAGGCAGAAAAACAAGTTTCAGGTAGTCCTGAAAATTAATCTCTGACAAACTTACCTTCCCTGCTCATTCCAAAGCATAGTAATTGTTTGGTTTTCATCTCAATGGGCATCTAGTTTAATCCCAAATTTCAGTTATCTACTCACAAAGAAATCCCCATCAAGTTTTTACACCAAAACAGTTTTAAAACTAGAAAACTCAAAATTTCTTAGGAAATTTTCTGTTTTCAAATACAGCAAAAAGCTATATTTAAAAGTTGTATTTATTCACTATCTCTCAAACTATAGTTCTCATGTATAAGATATGTTTTGGCTCTCATTAAGAAAAAGAAATAATTCTATGAAAAACGCATGTAGATTAACTTGATAGTAAAAACATATATCCTTAAAATATCATATTTAAAAGCTGAACTCATTTAGTCATGTGCCACATAACAACTTTTCCATCAACGATGGGACACACACACAACTATGGTCCCATAAAATGATATTACTATATTTTTGCTATATCATTTACAAGTTTCGATATTCTAAATACTAACCACTGGGTTACTGATATTTGTATATGTAAAGTAGTAGTGAAATAATATAATCTTATAAACTGTGCAGTACTCAGGACAATAACATGCTATACAGGTCTAGCCTAGGAACCGACTGTCCCACGTAACTAGGAGTGTAGTTGTCTATAACATCTAGTTTCATGTAGGTACATTCTATGACGTTCACAAAAAAATCACCTGGCAACTCATGTCTTAGAATGTATCTTCATCATTAAGTAACATATGACAAATATGAATATGCTGTATGAGTAGCCAGTTCAAACTTACTAGCAAGAATTTTGATATCATGCAATGTAACCTAATAAATTAAAAATGAAAACATGACAACTTGAAGAATTAAGAGGTAATGCTTGAGAATTTCAATAGAAAAATGAATCAGAAAATCATCAAAATAGATTTGTTATATAAATACGGCAATTCACTAAATTTTAATGTATAGTGCTTTGAAACCAAAGCCTCATAAAAATAATTCAAAATCTAGCTTCTTTCAAATGTCCAAATGTTTTCATTTATTCAGTATACATTTTTTTAACTTTCTAATCTTAGTTCACTCTCACCATCAAACATATATGAAACAGCTTTGTAGTCAGTTTCATTGTTCAGCTCTGTTTCTCTTTTTAGTTTCCCCTCCCTCATACCTCTACCAGATCAATCAGCAAAAATGCAACCAAGATCATGGCACTAGCCTCTCAATAACTCAACAATAACACCCTGTTACCTACTGAGTCATGTCTAAATGTTCTTGGTCCTCTGGTTTGAAATTGGCACTTCAAATTTTATGAATTGAAAACTTAATCTTCAAATTCAGATGTTGATTGGAAGTGAGACCTTTGGGAGGTAAATAAGATTAGATAAGGTAATCAGGGTGGGGCAACCACGATGAGATGTGTGTCTTTATGAAAAGAGGAAGACAGACCAGGAACTGACAGGCACACTCTTGCTCTCTCACCACATGGTGACATGTTATGTTATGTTATGACATAGCAAGAGGGACCTCACAAAATGCCAGTCCCTTATTGTAGACTCCAAGATTTCAGAACAGTAAGGAATATACTTATTTATTTATTTTTTTGTTGGTAAATTACCCAGTCTCTGACATTCTGTTATAGCAACAGAAAATAAAAACATCTCACTTTCAAAATATTCTGAAAGCTGCTCTAACTTTATCGACCCATTCCTTAACACCTTTTAAGCCAAATCCATCTCTTGCACATATTATATACAGTCTACTAATGACTTCTGTCTTCTTTTGTCACCTGGAACAACTTTCATTTTGATTCCTAAACGTAGTCTCATTTTCTTTCAAGATCTAGCTTTCTATCATTCTGCTTTGGGATATTCCTTTTCTAAATTTTAATTTTATATATTACTTGTGTCATATAATTTAGAACTTGCTACTTTTTATTTTTAAAACTTTTAACTTTCAGCTAACTTACAAGCTATATGAGAACAGTTGTATCTGTTTTGCAAATAATCTCTTTATCCTACAGAGACTTTCATGTACAAAAATTGAGAAACTCTTTCTTTATAGAAAATACTTCATTTTCCTTTCAAGACTAAGCAAAATAAAAGATACACAAGACAAAAAGTTTTCTTTTTTTTTTTTTAGATTGGAAAATACAATTTATTTTGAAAGTAAATTAGGGAGACAAAAGAGAGAGAAATTTCACCTCCCAAGGTCGAGGTGGGGGCCAAAGCTTAAGAAAATATGGCCTGACCATAGCTCAAAGAACACATGACCAGACCATAGTTTAGCAAGGCAATGGTTAGAAAGTAAATTACAGAAAGAGAGAGAGAGAGGGAGGGAGAAAGAGAGAGAGAGAGAGAGAAAGAGAGAGAGAGAGAGAGAGAGAGAGAGAGAGACTCACTTTTCCAAGGTAGGGGAGGGGGCCAAAGGTAAGA
>CAUYQG010063781.1:0-48656 GCA_963574415.1 Tarsius wallacei
GTCTTAGCAGTCCAAGCCCCGGGGGCCGGCATTCAGTGAGATCTTTCTTGCTGCATCATAACATGGTAGAAGGCGTTATATGGCAGAAGAGCAAGAGCATGTGTGTCTACTGAGGTCTCTTTTCCTCTTCTTATAAAGGCACCAGTCCCATCATGGGAGCTCCACCCTGTCGACCTTATCTAATACAATTTGTTCCACTCAACATATGAATTTAGGGATTCAGTTTCCAACACGTAAAATTTAGAGGACTCATTCAAACCATAGCAACTGCGATCAGCTCTTAATGTCAGGATAAAAAGTTTTTATTTTTGTAAGTAGGCAACCAGTGGCCATAAATAGCTGATGAGCAGGGTTAGGTATTATGGAAGGGATGTTTTGTATGTCAGGAAATATAAGAGGCTTGTGGCAGAATGGCCTGCAGGTGGCACCTAGAAAGCCCTTGAAAAAAAATAATAAGGGCATAAATTAGAGTGGTAATGAAATACAAAAAAAGTGATTCAAAAAGAGTTTAGAAACTTCCAGTTTCAGCACTGACAGGAGACGAGCTTAGATATCATCAGTGCTATCTTTATAACAAGAAAAGCTGGACAAACTAAAAATTGGTGACTATAACTTTGGACAGGAAAGAAAATTTAAATAAGCACATGAAAATAATTTTTTAGAACAAAAGGCTTACTGTAGAAAAGTGATAGATTTTCTTCATATTATCATGAATTTAATAATCTCCAGTAAAAACTTCCACACAGCTTTTAGAGAAACTTAATATGCTGATCTTATTGCTTACTTTATGGAATAAAGTCATAAGAAAAGCAAAAAAAAAAAAAATTTAAATGAAGGTAAGTAGGCTAACAGAAGGACTCTTACCAGATTTTAGTTGCCTTATTAATTTTGGTTTTTAAAATGATAAGCAAATTTTAATTAAAAAATTAAAGAGTAGATGTTCTTATTTATCCAATATAACAATTAAACCTTTTAGAGACTTAAATGGGGCTATCAAAGAATCTGGTCATGCCTAAAATAGTAAGATGAGATTAGACCACATAAGAAAAAGAGTGAAAGCAAAGTTGTGGTTCATTATCCACCTCATCCCAACACACATAGGTACATATCAGATGTACTTATTCCTAAAACAAGGTAGGGAGCTATATTATTCAAGATAAAATTCAGCTCTGAGGACATAACCTTGAGAGCAAGGAAGCTCTGCCTCCAAATATTCTCTGATTTCTTATTCCATATCATACTTTGTTATCCCTAGAGCAAAGCCTTCATCCTTTGGATCCAAGATGGCAGCATCCACTTACTCATTAGTAAAAAGCAGGTGGAGACTATGAAGAGGAAGAGGGCATAGGTCATGGGCCAACAGCACTAAAGGAAGGTATCTGGAGGCTGCTTTTTTCTTAGATCATATTAGCCAAAACAAAGTCACATGTTTCTACTAGTTGCCAAGGAAGACTGGAACTTTTGTCATTTTCTGAGCATCCTAACATCCAGCTAAAATTCTACTACTATAAAAGAAACGCATATTCGAAGCTAATCAACAGTCTCCACCACAAAAAGAAGGAAATAGAATTTGACAGTGGGAAGTTGAACAGGTATTATAGAAATCTGGAATTTGGGAAGTGAAACAATCTCTGAAATGAGCATAGATGAAGACACTTTTTGGCTTCTGTGGCATGAGTGATATCACGAAGCAACCCAAAATCTTCTAAAACACTGCTATCCAGAGTCACAACTTCCTGAAGCACTAATTCATGTTATTTCAGAACCTAAAAAAATAATATTAGTGTAAAAAAATGAGATTCTTATTTGAGAAACTTTTTTCAAAGCAGAAATAATTTATCAAACCATAGAATCATGTTGTGTGTAATATTTTAATTTGTTTTAAAGCTTAAACTTTTGATAGTATTATCTGGAGCAAGAACCAATATAGAGTGAGAAATTCCCAAAATAAATAAACACTTTTAAAAACCATTATGTTTTAATGTCTGCATAACATTTTACCATCATTTATTTTACCAAACCCTATTGTTGGATTACCACATACATGTAGTTTTGTCTTAACAGGTAAGGAAAACCCTACCTTAACCATGAAAATGACTTCTTTCATCAAAATCAAACAAACAACTGCTCAGCTATTACAGAGCCTATCTAGTTTAAGGCTCTTGCTCTGTTTTCCCAACAGCAATTGTCCTGGTAAACCGTTAATTCCAAATTGCTTTCTTGGCTTTAAAGGATTTTTTCCCTCTTTTGCTTTAATCAGTGCAACCAAAGAAAACCACAAGTAACTTTGACTTTCAGGTATCGAAAGCTGTTTTCCAGCACTGTAACAAATTGAATTGAACGTGTACAACGAAGAATGCAGATTGGTGCAAGGGCAGGTCTGGTGCCCAGATGGCCTATCTAGCCTTTTGTTTTGTTTTTCAATTGAGCCAACATATAAAAAATCAGGCTATTTCACATAAACATTTAGAGTTCTGGCTTCCCTTAAAATATCTGACAGTTATTGGCCTGTATACTCACATGACAACATTGAGTAGGAACTGGTTAGTGGCCATCCTTTTTAGGACACTCGGACTCAGTGTTAAATCCTTGACTTTGAATCCAAGTGACAGTTGCTGTGAACACACATGGAGTGTCAGTTTTCCCACTAAAGGGAAATACTCCTCTTTGATCATATCTGTATCAAAATTGGAAAAGTAAAAGACAAACTAAGAGAGCCACATACTTCAAGAAAAAATGTGAAAGAATTCATTACTTTGTGGAAATTCAAGGTTCTTAAGTAATTGCATGTCACATCACCTCACTCATGCTATCACCTTTCTGGCCCCCAAAGTCATTTGAGTTTGAAGCCCTTGGTATGTAGCTTACTCCTAAAATATTTACCCAGTGGGAAATCTGACTTGAAGTTTCATCTAGTAAGAAAAACCATCTTTGCAACTTTATTCATCTCATTCTCCATCATAACGTAGCTCTGTCTCTAGGTGACTGTCTCATGCCCCTAGTCATGTTCATGATCCCATTCATTCTCAGAATCTGGGAGCTTTGCTTCCAGTGCTAAGTCCATCTGTTTTTTACATCTCTACTCTTTTTCTGCACAGATCTCATCAGCTATAATGAAAACTGTTACTTCCTTTTATTACTGCTGTTTCTTCCTTTTAGTGTGTGGTCCCTACCTCAATTTTTAAAAAATCATTTATGCCATCAGCTACACTTACCTCAAGCCAACTTTGACTCCATGCAGTCTGGGTTCCATTCCAATAACTTTCTTGACAATTCTCTTATCCAGATGATCAATGGTTTCCTTCTAACCATTTTCAGTAACTTTGCTTTCATTGAACTTTCTAGGTCTTTTAGCATTACTGAGTCCCCCCTCCCTTTTTTTTCCCCAGACCTTGCCTGTATATCATAATAATATACAATCCAAATTTTTTCACCTCCCAGCTGTGTGTGACTTTCTTGCTTCTTTTTCTCTCTATAAATCTAAATTTTCTTCTGCAAAGAATTTATTAATAGCTACAGCTCTTGTCATTACACATATCTCATATGCCACCAAGAGATACATCTTTACAAAAGCTCTTACCCAAATGTGTGTACAAGTCTTTTAGATTTTGAGAAATACTCTTCACTTACAATTAGCTTAATGAGTAGTGTATCCTAGTCCCAACGGCTAATGTTGATATTATTATTACCACTCCCATTTTAGGAACAAGCAACTCCAGAGACATTAATATGCATCTACTAATGAATGATCAGAAGATAGAGTAAATTTCAGCTTCCCGGCTGCAGGAATTTAGTGCTGAGGAAGACAGTAGCTGACAACAATGATTAGGCATTATAGATTAACAGCAGGAAGTCTATATGGTGATGGAGACAGAGAAGCTTATTCCAGTTCAGATAATCTTAACTTAATAATTAATGACTTTAATAGCTATATTAAGTAATTCCTCCAACCTGTTTCCTTAATTTAAAATGAACAATATAATGAAAATTAAATTACTTAAGGCTAGGCTCTGGAACACACTTCTTGCTTGTACCGGAAGAGGTATATGAGTGTCTCCTACCACTTATGTTCTTATTTGCCCTGTCCACACCACTGGGATTTTCTGCCCTCCTTTCCTGTGCCCTCTGTTATCCTATGCAGCCTTGTCCTTCATGTGGTTAGAGCGCTAGCATGATCCCTGACACTTACAACTCCTGCTGGGGTCCTAGACAGTACTCCTCTACCCTGGGAGGTGATTGTTCCTCTACTCAGCCAGAGCCATGGTGAAGTATCATCTATGTGGGTGGCTATTATTTTTGAGATGCTCCTGCAGCTCTGACTCATCCTCACAGAGAACGTCTTTGGATACTGCAATTAGTTCCTTGATATTCTTGATTTTACTGGCTGTAGTGGCCACTCCAGAATTCTTACATAAGAGGGTCCTAGGGTCAGCCTTTTGTTTGAGGGGAGAGCTTTGTCTAGGATTCTTCCTTAAAACTGCTATATGGCACCATTGCCTTGCTGAGCTATGATGTGGCCATGTGCTCTCCGAGCGATGGCCAGGCAAGGTTTTCTGAAGCTTTGGCCCCCTCCCCTACTTCGGGGAGGTGAATCTCCTCTTTCTCTCTTTCTTTAATTTACTTTCTAAATAAACTATATTTTCTAATCTAAAAAAAAAGGTGCATATGGACAGCAAGTTCATTAGTTTTACATAGATTCCTTGTTTCTTTGAGATTTGACGGTGTTAAGGAAAACTGCTTCCAAGCCACTGTGAAGTGCCAACTTACATTTTGAAAGTCATTTGTACTGCTGGTCATATCTTTTTTAGGAAAGTTGCACAGTCTTATGATTGGGTTGTACCTCCCAATCCTGACTCTGGTTTGTCCACCTTATTCCCTTCTCATGAAACCATTTGTTGATGGTTTCACAGCACTTACTCTCCTGAGATATGGCACATTCTTCTAAAAATGATCTTGTTCTCCCATCCAAAGTCATCTGTTTGTCACTAACATGACTATCTTGTTAGCTACACTGGCTTTTTCTTTTCTTTCACCAAATAGGTCAAGCCATTCCTTAAAACTAGTAGAATATTGTAATCCATTTAGACCATGGGAACAGTAATGGCGATCCCTCTTTAATTTCTGATGTTAGTAACTTGTATTTTCTTTTTTTATTCTTGGTTAGCCTGACTAGAGTTTCTTCATTTTTATGGATTTTTCAAAGAACCATCTTTTGGTTTCATAGATTTTCTCTATTGTTTTCCTTTTTTCAATGTTACTGATTTCTGATCTAATAATCTTCATTATATCTTTCTTTCTGTTTACTTTAAGCTTAAATCACTCTTCTTTGCCTAGACTCCTAAAATGGATAATTAGATTTTTTTTATTTTTAATCTTTCTTCTTTTCTAATATATGCATTTAATGCTATAAATTTCCCTCTAAGTTTTGCTGCATGCTACAAGTTTTGATAAGTTACATTGTCATGTTCTTGGTTAAAAGTATTTTTTAATCATTTATATTGAGACTTCTTCTTTTCTGCATATATTATTTAGAAGTCATTTTGCCTAACCTCCAAAAATTTGAGTATTTTCCTGCCATCTTTCTGTTAGCGAGTTCTAGTTCAAGTCCATTGTGGTCTTAGAACATACTTTATGTGATTTCTATTATTCCAAATTTGAAAAGGTATGCTTTATGGCCCAGAATTTAGCTATTTTAGGGAATGTTCTATGTGAGCTAGAGGAATGTGTACTCTGTTGTTTGGGGATGGCATAGTCTATAAATGTTCATTATACAAATTTGATTGATAGTGCTTTCACTATTATTTCTCATTAGGTTAATACCTAAATATTTTTATGAATTTTGCTGCCACTTATCATTTGGTATTTTGATTTTTAATGCATCATATATACTGAATATTTAAATGAAAAAGGTTGTGTTATAAACTTATAAATTTTATTTTATTTTATCTTATTTATTTATTTTTTAAAGCAAGATTTATTGATAGGACAGAAAAACTCGCAGCACAGGAGGGGACCCGAGAAGGTTGCCCAACTTATACATTTTTTTAAAAAATCATTGCAATTGTCAGAAGTAAAACTTGTAGTGCAAATGTTTCAGTAATTTTGTATATGACAAAAACTTAAAAATAAGAATGTTTTATTTAATACAGAGTGAAACCGTACCCATGTGTATTTTGAAGGTTTTGTCCTACTTTAATAAGAATGCACCTCTTTATATCAAACTACTGATATTGAAGCCTTGACATTTCCATTTCTCTTTTACAAAATTGGGAAAGACTTCTAAAAAGAATGCTTACAATTATTGAGTTCATTCCTCTCATTTTAGGCATTATGAAGCAAGCCAAGAAAGATAAAGTGGTTTGGCCGAGGTGACTCAGCTTTTTTTTTTTTGAGTTGGAGTCTCACTCTTGTCACCCAGGCTGAAGTGCAATGGCATGCTCATGGCCATTGCAGCCTCTACCTGCTGGGCTTAGGCGATCTTTCCGCCTCAGCCTTCCAAGTAGCTGGAACTACGAACGCACACCACCATACCCAGCTAGTTTTTATGATTTATTGTGGAGACAAGGGCTCACCAAGTTGCCCAGGCTGGTCTTGATACCCCGGGCTCAGGCAATCCTCTCTCCTCGGCCTCCCAAAATGCTGGGATTACAGCCTGCACCACAGCACCCTGTCTTTTTTTTTTTTTTAATGAGTACAATAAGAGTAGAATAGAAAAAAGAAAAGTGGTTTATTGTTTAACAAACATGGGTTTGAACTTTGTGTTTCTCACATACAAACTGAGTAACTGTGGCTTCTCTGCATCTCAGTTGCGTGATCAATAAAAAGTCGTGAACCATAACATCAAGCTTGCAGAGCTGTTGTAAGAATTAAGTAACAAACTTCATTAAAAACACAGCCCGTGGCTAAGCACATGTCACTGAAATGTGTTTTGAAAGTGCTCTGTCCTCTTTACATCTGGAGATAGGAGAGCTTCTGCCACCAGATACTAAAGGAAATTATCCTTGAAACCAAAGTGATTATATTATTCCAACAACTGCGGGGGAAAATTGGAAATTAATCTTCATTCAAAGAATCAGTTGAAATAAGATAGTAAAATTGTCCCATCTATGGCAGAAAGTATTTGAGCCCATATGAATGAAATACATGCTGGCATTCCCATTGGGTTTAGAGCTTGTTTTCAACTGAGAAATCACAAAATGTCTCTAATATGGGTAGCTTTAGTAACTTGGGTTTGGAGTCATTTTAATATTTAGTAATCATAGATAAGAATTTGTTTTCCTATTTTTTCAAGCCAGTCATTACTTTACTTCCAACTTTTATCTATAATGGTTCATCTGCCAATTAGTGTTTTCTCTGTACCTGGTACCACACCATGCAAATCTGTTCTATGATCCTTGGGTTTCTTGCCAGGTGTCCTCTCCTGGAAGGACACTGATACTAGTGCATGCTGAATGAAGAATAGTATCCTGGGAGGCAGTGAGTCAGACACATGCCAGGTCCAGGAAAGTATAGCATCCGGCCAACTCTTAAATAATCAATTCTGACAATCACAGATGGAGTAGAATTTACACACAGGAAATGTCAGTCAGAGAATGTCTCTGTGTAATATCAGGAAGGTTCACTGTGCTAACCTAGAGACTTCAAATGTCACTTTTAAAAAGAGGCTGATTATGTTTATGTTTGTTTATGTTGTCCACACGATAATGTTACTTGTCTTTAACTTGTAGTTGTGTCCAATTATTCCTATAATAGTCTTATTTTGCTGGCTAACTATACACTAAAAAAAATCTGCTATTCAAATCTACAGTGTTACAAAACAATGCTTTAAAAAATATTGTTTTTGATATAAAGTCCAGAGATAAATAATTGTTGCAATAGCTTTGTTTTGGGGTTCACTTAACTGGAACTTTCCTGGTACCTGAACAGAATGAATTAGGTAAGGTAGCTGTGTTCATGATATACTGTCATAACCCTAGCAAAACAAAATTGCATTGATTTTCAAAATTTCAGGTAATATTTTTACTTCTTTCCACATTAAGTGTAAACTTTTCATATAATTTTTGCCTCCTATCTTATTTAAGAATATTAGTTTTTAGTATATCATCTGAAAACAACTTTGTAGCCATACTCACCTCCATCTATGTATCTAAATGTAATGAGTATAAAATAACTGTAAAAATCATAGAGGAAAAGGCTGATACATAATTGCACAAAGAATAAACACTTTTAAATGTGCAAAACACCACAAGAAAACTCAGAAGTAAAATATAAGATGGAACAAAATCAAGGCTAATATACTTTAAGTATAGAACTAGCAAAGATTCACAAAACTATTGTGAATATACAAACTATTGTGAACTATATACAAAAAACACCAGTAAAAACTATTATCCTGAAAGAAAAATGGTCGAAGAGTACAAATGGAAAGTTAAAAAAATTGAAGAAGCAGAAGTGAACATTAAGCATAACAAACAATGTTCACATTCAATATTAATTTAATGATGGAGAGCGAGGCAGAAAATAAATCAGATAATTACAAATTAAAACACAATTTTATATCCCATTAGAAGGAAAACTTTAGACAAACAGAATTTAATTGAGCAAAGAACAATTCAAGAATGAGGCTTTCCTCAGAATCAGAAGTACAGAGAACTAACTTCTGCAACTCGGTAGGCACTAAAAATATTAATTTTTTGTGCAGTTATAGATCAGTCTTTCCCTTTATTATTTCGATAGTGTTTTTGTATTTACTATATTAGGATACAAGAATGGAGGTGGCAAGAAATGAAAGTGAGGTAAAGAAACATCCTGATTGGCAACAGTTCTGGTCTGCCTTACTAGGACACAGTCTGATCAGTTTGCAGCCTATGACTGGCCACAGCTCAGCTACTGTTATTGGCTGAGGGTACACCTAGGTTAGACTTTCGGTTTGTTTATGTAACACATTTGATAGCAGTTTATTACATAAGAACTCCAGGAATAGAGGCAGTCCCAGGCCAAATTTAGTTTCATTTAAATATCTCATTCGCCAGGCAAATAAAAATTGAAATGTTTGGTAATATCACTTGTTAGTAAGAATGTGGAAAATGGGATGTGCCATACCTTGCTGGTGGGAGTATGAAGTGGAGAACATTTTGTCAGTAGCTCATAAAATTAAAATGCACATATCACTCAGAGATTCCATTTTAAGTAACTATCTGAAACTGGTCTTATTTATCCCATATAACTAATGGTTACAATTTTTTTCTGAATAAATATAGCAGTTGATCCTCTTTAAATTTACATCTGTCTTACCTGAATTTCAGGAAACCAGCCATCAGGCCTATAGTATTAAGGACCCGAAACTCACCAGATCACAGCATCCAGACAAGAAGATGCCAGACCACTATTGGTTACCAACTCCTCTTTCTTATGCCTCCCTATTTCTTGTTTACTACTTCCTCTTTTTTGCCCAACCCTGATTCCTGTTTTCGACATTTCTGCCTTCCTATATAAATGCTGACTGCAGTGGGATGAGGAGACAAATTTGACAATGAATCTCCTCCTTGCCTCAGTGATTGGCTTTCTCTGTGGTGAGCAACAGAACCTCAGCCAAACCACTGGCATTTAGGTAACATATTCTAAAGAAATATTTTCAAGCCGGGCTCGGTGGCTCAGGCTGTAATCCCGCACCTTGGGAGGCTGAGGTGAGTGGATTGCCTGAACCCGAGGGTTCGAGACCCGCCTGGGCAACTTGGCGAGACCTCATCTCTACAATAAATCAAAAATTAGCCGGGTGTGGTAGCGTGCACCTGTAGTTCCAGCTACTTGGAAGGCTGAGGCGGAAGGATTGCCAGAGCCCAGCAGGTCGAGGCTGCGGTGGCCAAGAGCATCAACTGCACTTCAGTCTGGGCAACAGAGTGAGACTCCGACTAAAAAAAAAAAAGAAATATTTTCACACAAATACAGGAGGATATGTACAAGGATACTCACTAAAGCATTGCTTAAATAGTCAAACCTTAGAAACAGGATATTATATAGCAACTACAGGTTTTAACCAATGATGTACACATGTGGAACACTACATAGCAATTTAAATAAATTTTTAAGAGAATACATATATTTACATAGATAATGGAAAAATCTAAAAAGCATATTGTTCATTAAGGATGTAAATTACAGAATATGGTTACGGTATTTTGTCATGTATATGGACGTACATTTAAACCACACAATAATATACTACAATATGCTAATTAGAATTCATGATTACTATGGTTATAAATATAAAAGTATGCCTCAATTTTATCTGCAGTGTTTTGTTTCTTCTATTAAAAAATATAACAATGAAGACAGTAAAAATATCAGAGATTGTCAGGGGTTTGGGGAGATGGAGGGATGAATGGGTGGAGCACAGAGAATTTTTAGAGCAACAGAACTATTACGAATGATACTATAATGGTGGACACATGTCCTTATACATTTGTTCAAATCCACAAAATGTACACCACCAAGAGTGAACCCTAATGTAAACTATAGCCTTTGAGTGATAGTGATGAGTGTCAATGTAGCTTCATCAACTGTGTTAAATGTACCACTCTGGTAAGAGATGTTGATGATGTGGGAGGCTATGCGTGTACGGGGAGCAGGAGGTATAGTAAATCTCCTACATTCGAATGAGTTTTGTTCTGAGAACTTATTTGTAAGTTCAATTTGTTTGTAGGTCCAACAAAATCAGCCTGGGTACCCAACTAATACAATTGGCTGTATAGTACTGCATTGTAATAGGGTTAAGATACTTTTCACACAAATAATATATTTTAAAAAACGTACTTACAAAAGCACACCCACTTGTCGAGGACACACGCACATGACAGTGTACACCAGAAACAAGAATTAATTTACATGATTAGACATGCGAATGCATGTCTGTATCTTTCAAAGTTTGCAACTTGAAGGTTAGTATATAGGGGACTTCCTATACACGGGAAATATGTGGACTTTCCACTTAATCTTTCTGTAAACTTAAAACTACTCTAAAAAATAAAATATTTTTTAAAAAGAGAGAAAGTGTTATAAAATGTTACAATTGGGCTGAGCTCAGTGATTCAGCCTATAATCCCAGCACTTTGGGAGGCCTGAGCCCGCAGGTTCAAGACCAGCCCAGGCAACTTGGTGAGACCTTGTCTCTACAATAAATAAAAAATTAGCCAGGTGTGGTAGCATGCACCTGTAGTTCCGACTACTTGGAAGGCTGAGGTGGGAGGATTGCAGGAGCCCAACAGGTCAATCTTGGGGTGGCTGTGAGTGTGCCATTGCACTCCAGCCTGGGCAACAGAGTGAGACTCCAACTCAAAAAAAAAAAAAGTTGGCCGGGCTCGGTGGCTCAGCCTGTAATCCTGCACCTTGGGAGGCTGAGGTGAGTGGATTGCCTGAGCCGGCGGGTTCGAGACCCACCTGGGCAAGCAAGACCTCATCTCTACAATAAATAAAAAAATTAGCCGGGCGTGGTAGCGCGCACCTGTAGTTCCAGCTACTTGGAAGGCTCAGGTGGAAGGATCACCGGAGCCCAGCAGGTAGAGGCTGCGGTGGCCGGGAGCGGCTGCTGCACTCGTCTGGGTGACAGAGTGAGACTCCAACTCAAAAAAGAAAAAAAAAAAGTTAAACTCAAACCTCTACAAAGCCTGAACTAGCCTGAGGTCTTTACCATTGATCATGTGAAAAGAGATTGACAGATATATTTGTTTATTTTAGAAAAGTGTTAAGCATACTTCTGTTATGTGTAATGTAGTACAGATTTAGTTTTATTCCATAAATTGTTTTCTGCTCTTTTCAAAAATATCAAAGTAAAAAGAACAAAACATATCGGTTCAATGTTAAGAAGTACCAGCTAAATCCACTGTCACTCATCATGATGTCAAGATTATGTAGGTAAGGCAATAATAATCATTCAACATTCCACAAAAAAAAGTTACAATTATTTCTAGACATAGGAATGATTGTTTTCTTTTCATTTTAAGAGAGTGAAAGAAAATGTTACAAAAAGTGAAGAAACATAAATCTGCTAAGGACATAAATAGATAATCTGTGGACAAGAAGTAAAAGTAAAAAAATATTGAACATCAACATTAGTTAAAGAGATGCAAATTGAAACAATTGGCACAGATTTTTGATACCATGTATGGCACACAGTGGGTGGGTGTCCTGGGACAAGGCCCCATTTTCATAATACCCTTTTCAACTTCCCTTATGATGAGGGAGCTAGAAGCAGTAGATTGAGAAGAGGAATGAGGGCAAAAAGAGCAAAGAGAAATGGAAAAAGAGAATATATGGCTGGGTATGGTGACTCAAGTCTGTAATCTCATCACTTTGGGAGGCTGAGGTGAGTGAATTGCCTGAGTCCACAGGTTCGAGAACAGCCTGGGCAAATTGGCGAGACCTTGTCTGTACAATAAATCAAAAAATTAGACAGGTGTGGTAGCGTGCGCCTGTAGTTCTGGCTGCTTGGAAGGCTGAGGTGGAAGGATTGCCTGAGCCCAGCAGGTCAAGGCTGAGGTAGCCATGAGCATGTCATTGTCTGTGCGACAAGAGTAAGACTCCAACGCAAGAAAAAAAAGTGGGGGGAATACAACCATTGGCCTATAGGACCACAAGTCAGGTCTGATATCAGGGAGAGGGAAAGTTTTGAATTATATATAAAGTTTTCAACTATGCTGTAGAACTTTTCTACACCTGAAAGGATGACTTAATAATCTCAATAAGAATATTCTTAAGACTGAACATGACAGACTCAAGATGATGTCATAAGTTAGGATAAAGAGATTTGATTTCTTATGGTTGAAAGCAGTGACAGAAAAATTGAAACAAAACACCATCTACCAACAAGCTGGATAAGCCAAAGACTAGAAATTCAAGAGGTGAGTCATGCTTTGATAGAGTAACCATCTGGCTGGCTTGCTCAGGCCAGTCCCTGATTATGCTTGTTGCTCCAAAGTAATTGACAACACCCCCTTTTATTCTCAGAAGCGTACCAACTTGGATAATGATGAAATTCAGACGGATTAAGTCATTTGTTCAAGGATAATCAGTTAAAAAGTGGCAGCACTGGAATTCAAACCAGGTCTGTCTGGCTCCAGACTCTATTTCCTTTCCACAGCGATAAATACTAGTAATCTTGACCAGTAGTAGCCTGAATCAGTAAAATTTTGCAGTTAAAGTTTAAGAAAAATAAATTATTACTTTTACTCTCAAGACTATGCCATACTTTATAGATAAGCTAATAATTATTGGTACATAGAAGCCTTTGGGGATTGATCTTAATTAATAAGTGAGAAGTATATATAATACAGCAGCTGGTTCTAAAGAGATTGAAATATGTATTTTTAAAGAATATCAAACACTTAAGGTTTACATTTTCCATTTGCCTATCTGTTTTTTCCATTAGTCAAAAAAAGGTAAAAGTCTACCTTTAAATAGTTATGAATTTCAAATTAGTAGAATTTAGATTAAGTTGTTTTATGTATATTAATAAAACTAATAAAATAGGATCACTATTCATAAAAACTAAAAATATAAAGTGATAGTTTTAATATTATGTAAAACTGTAAGAATTATATGCCTATTACTTTCTTTTAAATATTAAATGACAAAATTGTGACCCTTTTTAAGCAGAGAGAAAATGAAGTGTGTGTTTGCAAATGATTCATCCTTAGGGACACATTTTGAAATATTAAAAATGTCTAGGAAAATGGCATATAGCTAATTGTGTAAGCTGCACTTACACATAAGAAACAAGCTTATATGTGAATGTTTGCTGATATATGCAATCTCACAGTTTATTGGTGAATATGCTATTATTTTCTTTTAGATTAGAAAGGCATATTTGCTAAGCAATGGGGTAATTTTTCAATTTCTGTCTCTCTAAACCATATCTTAGAGTGAATTACCAATAGACTCACACTGATGTGGAATGGTAGAATGAATAGAAGTCTTGTGCTTCCTCCTCTCTTCCTTGCCGGCTATGTGACTTTGGGCAAATATTCAACCACTCTGAGTTTCAATTTCCTTTCATGTGAAACTGGAATGACATCTACCTCAAAATTTTTAATCAGGCCCCAAACTCAAGGTGAACTATTTGTATAACAATCTCTTCAGAAGTGCCTTTAGAAATAGTCTTTCTTCATTTTTCAAAGAACTGTAAAAATCCAAGGTATTATTTTTATTGTTGAAATAAACTTCTGTTTTATCCTTAAGCAGCAAAGAACAATTCCTAATGAGGGCTCTAGAAATTCCAAAAGAAGAAGGAAGACAGGCTAGGAGCAGTGGGAGGTAGAAGTAGAAAGTCTCATGGAGAAATGAATCACCTCTCAACAGATCTCTGCTTTTCAAAATGTGCACGTGTTGGGGTGGATAAATCCTGTGGAAAGCTCACAGTCTGACAAGTTCAACCGCAGTTGCCAGTCTCTGCAGAGTTGCTAACCAAAGCCTTCTTGGGCTTGGGGAAAGAACTCCCGCCTTGGCCCAGATGAACCAAGCTCTGCAACTGATCTTCCCCCAAGCCCTTTAATGAAGTTTGACACTTGGCACAGGCGTAGAACAGAGGCACATGCTCTTAATGAGCTCTCATTCCTAAGAGGCTTTGGTATCACAGGAGCATACCTCCTGCAATGTACTTCCTCCAGTTATCTGCCCCCACTCTCAGAGCAAGAGAGGCTGCAGTTAGCTACATGCTGAGATGCCACATCAGGCCACATCTGGCTGGAGACACTGGGTGTCAGCACTCATTGCCAGGTTTCAGCTTGAAGAGAGAACAGTAGAAGTTCAGTTCAAAGTTCAAGGAGGCTTCCTAGACTAAGCACTGTAAGTGTCCTCTGTAGAGGAAGCGCTGACTGGGCAGGAGGCAAAGCAAACCTATGATGGGCACTAAGTGACATGTATTGTCCAGCCTTCTGGGTCATACCCTAAATAGCACATAATTGCTTAAGTAGAGAGCATTTCCTAGCCCCAAAATCTCAAATACCTGTCTTGGTCTCTTGCTCTGACTTAAATGACATGACAGATTTATGAATTCAGTCATTCAACAAATAAGAATGAAGTTCCCAGTACTGTCAGATCTTCTTCTACCTGCCAGTGAGGGCTGCAGCCGTCATCAGAGCTGGAAGCAATTCCTGACCTTATGGAGCCTGCATTCCTCTGGGGAGAGACAGATGACAACCATCACATTAACAGAATCATTACAGTTTGCCCTTAGTGTTTGCGGAGCACGAGGATAATGTAAGAAATGAGGGTGTCTGTGCTTTAGAAAGACCCCTTTGGAGAGGGTGCTCAGGTCAACCCTTTTGATCTGAGTTGAGACATGCTGGATGAGCAGAGGTGAGCCATGGAAAGAGTCAAGAAAAGAGTACTACAGGCAAAAGGAGTGACAGTGGGAGAAAGAGATCTTCTGCAAGGGAAGGATTATGGGAGAGATTCTTTGTTAGCTGGAAAATATAGGAGCATAATATTGCATCAGCATCAGCATCGTTATTTGAATGGTCCTTACCCTGCACCCTCTACCTGTGTTTTCTATGAAATGAAGCTGGCTGGGGCTGGGCTTGAGTAATCGCTCCAGTCATTGAACCCCTTTGCTTACCATGCTGTTCTCATTATTATTTGTCTTATCCCTCTTCTCCTTCTGACTGAGAGTCCCTTGAAAGCAGATACTCTGCTCTCTGTTTTTGTAACACTAGCTTCTGTTAGAGCAAATTAGCTTAGGGTAGGTACCATATAAACATTTGCCAAACATGAGGCAGTGTCTGTGGTAGTATGGGAGAATGAACTGCTCTCAAAATGGTCCACGATGGGAGAGTTCTTACTGCAGTTACAGGGAGAGTTAATTCTCCGGGAACACGTCACCACGTGTATATCAATCACTGTGGCTTTCTGATTTGCCCCACCTATTTTTCTCGGCATGGATTAAAAGAACTAATCATTGGCTGGGTTCAGTGGCTCAAGCCTATAATCCCAGAACTTTGGGTGGCTGAGGCAAGTGGATTGCTTGAGTTCAGGGGTTCGAGACCAGCTTGGACAACTTGGTGAGACCTCAACTCTACAATAAAAATCAAAAAGTTAGCCGGGCATGGTGGCACGTACCTGCAGTTCCAGCTACTTGGAAGACTGAGGCAGAAGGATTGCCTGAGCCCAGAAGGTCAAGGCTGCAGTGGCCATGAGCATGCCACTGCACTCTAGACTGAGCAACAGAGTGAGACTCTGACTCAAAAAAAAAGGAACTAAGCGTACTTATACAGTTGTTTTTTATTTTTTTCTAGTTGGAGTATCATTTTCTTTATATAGATAGAATTCAATACTAACTAGTTAAAATGCAAGCTGTAATGAAATATTATTAAGTAGATGTAAAAGGAAAAGGGAGAATGGAAAAAGAAAGGCAGAGAAAGTATAAAAGAAAAGAATACAAATTCTAACCTTTTGATAATAATATCCCTTTTACAATGACCAAGCATTGATACTTCAGTTTCATGAATGAGACTTTCAAAAACAAGTCTAAAATATGGGTTGTGTCTAGGTTCAGATTTCATATGGCAGTTATCTTATATATTTGAAATGCCAATTGATTATTAAAAACACATTTCTTTAGCTTTGACTACTATGTAATAGACAGGTAACTATTACATCGTTGTTAAACCCCAGTAAATACTGCTTATTGGAAACACATTTCTTTCAACTCAACAATATGATTGTGTATGTATCTATTACAAAAATCTTGAAACTCTATCAATTTGTGCCAAAATACATCTCTTTTCTTTTAAATTCATAAGGTTCAATATATTGTCTCAAATGGAGCGCTATTAAGCCCCCAGTAAGTATCTCAGTAATAAATGATGACCACTGCACCAAAAGTATGGCAGTTTGTTTAATCACTCAGAATAATAACTGGAAACAAGAGTACTCTACACATTAAAAGCAGATTTATTTGAAGCATGCTGACCACTTTGTGTCTAGACTGAACTACTGCTGGCTCAAGTGCTCTGGACAAAAATTTGTATCAGTAAAACCCTTTCCAGGGGCAAATGAATCACTCTGGGGTGGGTGCATTCCCCCCACCCCATGAATTTATTGTATCATTCTTATCTTCTTGGATTTGGGCTGTACCCTGAAGCCTTGGCTATAGCTCAGATTGAAGTTGTGTAACTAAATAAGAAAAAAAATAACAGAATTGAAAGAGATGAAAGAATCTCAACCGTCTCCTAGTCTGGCATACTCATGCTACACAGATGAGCAAACTGAGGCAACTGGTGAGTTCAGGGCCTTTTACCCAGATTCTGCTCCATTTGTCCTTTTCGAGGAGTGTAAAAGATGTATAAAATCTAAACACATTTCTGCAAAACCTTTTTTTTTTTACTAAAAGAAAAGATTTTTTAACTCTTCTGGAGCTAGGTGGAGTTTAAAAGATGTGCACTGTCTTATGATTTATTTGCTGCTTCATTTAGGTTTAGAATAGTAAGGAAGAACATGATTCATATGGCAGTTGTAAGGTCAGGCTGATAGTCAGTTTGCTAGTAGGCAAAATATTAAAATGCTTCCCTACAATTTAATAAAGATGCTTCCCAGAGCACCTGGGGAGTCCCATCGCCCCATCATCCTAGCAATCAGCTGCCGCCCCCTCCCTAGACCTTCTACAATCCAACATCTGTAAGTTTAACACCCAGATATTTCTTTAGAGCAGTATCTTTCAGTTCTGACTGCTTGGTGCCTGTGCCTTACAGCTGTTACATATTTTGTATCTTGATCCTGGGTATGACAATAGACTTTGCTAAAAACTGATATAGTTCTGAGAATTGTGAGAAAGGGTCTCTGCCATCAGCTGCATGAACATAGTCAATAGAGTGGGCACAAGTTCCAAATACAACATTTGCTACTGTGACCAGCTCCCTGTAATGTGCTCAATGTGCATTAACAAATTTAATTTGATGTCCTAGTCCTGTGGAATAGGAACTATTATTTCACAGATGGGACAACAGAGAGGTGAATTAATTGACCCTAAATCAAACAGCTAGGAAGTGGTAGAGGCAAGATTTGAACTGAAGTATTATGAGTCCAGGACTTCAGCTCTTTATTTCCAGAGTGAAACCCTCTTGGGGGAACACATAGATCACAATTATAGATTTGCATGGTTGGCATTTAGGCAATAATAGATTCAAATAACCAAAACTAGTATAGGGAAGCTTAGACTGAATTATTATTAGGACTTAATTTCTCATGTAAATGTTGTAGATAAACGACTTGGTTGAGCTGACTTTAACCTTTTCGAAACGAAGTATTTTGTCATTTTTTTCTGATGGTGATTATCAGATGAATCAGTGAATTATTTGGATCAGTAATCATATTCCATTAAACTGAAATCAGAAGTGAGTCCAAGACAAAAGGCTCCATATTGTATGATCCCAGTTACATGAAATGTCCAGAACAGGTAAATCTACAGAGACAAAAAGTAAGTTAGTGGTTTCCCGAGCCTGAGAAAGGAGAAAGAGGCACAATTACTAAAGTGTATGAGGCTTCTTTCTGAGGTGATAAAAATGTTATGGAATTAGATAATTGTGATAGTTGTACAAATTGTGAATACACTAAATGTTACTAAACTGTATGCTTTAAAAGTGCAAATTTTACGCTTTTTGAATTATAACTGTGTTTTTAAAAATCTAAAAAGGAAAAGAATGGTCAAAGACTTCTCTCTCAGGCAGCCTGTCACTAATCAGAGGAGATATTTTGACTTTTAGTTGTTGGAGGGTGAACTATATCCAGAAAAAAAAAGAACTCATACCACAAGGAGGATAGTGGGTAATCTTTTGATGCATTGAATTGTGAGAAACATCTAGAAAACATTCAGTTCAATAAAATGCAATAAATAACTGCCGAGTAGGCACCATATGTAAAGCACAGTGTTACACAGTGGCTGATTATGAAAAAATAAGAGTCCTGAAGTAGTGACTGCTAAGTTTGAAGACATCCCCAGCTCACAGTGAGGTTTGGGAATTGCTATCAGAGGTGTGCCCAAGACACCCTCTTGGTGTCATGGGTCAATGATTGCAGGCAGCTCAGAGTCACTCTCTTCATCACCAGATCCAGACACTGGATACGACTGAAATAACTAGGAAAGGACTTTGTTTGCTTAAATAATGTTCACTGAAATCATATCAAGCTGATAAATCATTCATAATGGCATGGAAGCAATGTGAAGAAGTGATCAGATGCTCAAGTCTCTCTTTAAGGCATGCCAACCCAAATTTTGGTGCACCCATCACCCATGACTTCTAATCAAGAGAGACCTTGATGAACACAAAATAGGAGGAAAAAGACCTGAATAATTTGAATAAAACTAGTCATTTAGAGCTAGGCTGGAGTGACTTCTAATACAATAGCCTCTGTCCACACCATGGAATACAGTTGGTAGAGAAGCTCAGCATGGTCCATTCTTCTCTTCCCTGCTTCATGGCAATAAGACGTTGAACAGACTTTTTTTTTGAGTTGGAGTCTCACTCCTTTGCCCATGCTGGTGTGCAGTGGCATGCTCACGGCCACCCCAGCGTCGACCTGCTGGGCTCTGGGATCCTTCCATCTTGTTAAGAAGCAATGAATTTTGAAAGAAGTGATGAATTTTATGCCCTGTGGCATGCCAAAAAGTTTTGCATTATAATTTTCCTATATAATGTGCAATGTAACGAATTTGTAACCCCACATATTAGGTGCTATATGGTAATGTCAAATTTGTAACCCCACTTCATCTGGGGGCTCGTCCGGAATACCCCAGTGCTTAATCCACGGATTTTAAGCCAACTGGCCTTGTGAGCTTGCTAGCCTGCAAACTCCCGAATAGCTGAGCCATCCTTGGCAGGCTCACAATGCCTTTTGGAGCCCTCAGAGAGGTAAGTCAGATTCTCGTCTTGTCTTGCTTTTGTCTGATTTTGTTTGCAGTAGTGCGCACTCTGGGTGGACTCGCAGGAAAGCTGGACACAGTGGTAATTCCGGAGTCTGAGGTCCCAGTGAGACATCACTGGATCCTCTGGTTTGGAACCCTGAGCGGTCAGCTGTCAGATAAGCCAGGAGCTGAAACAGGCTCTGGAGCTGAAAGGGGCTCAGGCGGCCGATTAGTGGTAGATGGGCTCAAGGTCCATCGTTTTGGTGTTCCTTGTTTCCCATTTGGAACTGAGGGTGGTCAGTTGTCGGATAAGTCAGGAGCTAAAAGAGGCTCCAGAGTGAAAGAGGTTCAGGCAGCTGATTGGCGGTGGATGGGCTCAGCGTCCATTGTTTTGGTGTTCCTTGTTTCCGGTTTGGAACACAAGTGGCCAGTTGTCGGATAGGCCAGGAGCTGGAGCAGGCTCCGGAGCTGAAAGAGGCTCAGGTGGCTGACTAACGGATAGGCTCGGTGCCCAATATCTCCCAAGGACCGTTAGGTCCTCCTGCTCTGTGTGTGTCTTTGTCTTGTTGTGTCTTGTGTTTGTAACTATTTTAACCCTCATTTCCGTTGCTACAGTTGAAGGTATGGGACAGCAGGGGTCTAAGCCTCGTGCCCCTCTGGAACTGATCTTACATCATTTTAAGGATTTTCAGGATGCTGCAAAGCAGTTGGGAGATCGAGTGCTTAAAGGGAAACTAACCACTTTTTGCTCCCTTGAATGGCCTAAATACGCAAACTGCAGCTGGCCACCAGAGGGCACTTTCAATTCCTCAGTAGCAGAGAGAGTCCAGCAAATCATCAGCCGGTACCAACCAGACCAAATCCCGAGCATCACTGCCTGGTACATTCTTATCTTGCAGCACCTGGACTGGATGAAAAAGGCCGAGACTAACTCTTCTCATGTTTTAGCCCTACAGGAAGCTAAGCCCCCCATCCTCCAGCAATCACCAGAGGATGAGGAAAACCCCCCACCATATCCAGTGGTGGGACAAGGATGGGGCGCTCAAGGGCAGGGGATCCTTAGCCCGGTTCATACTAGAAGCAGCTCTCCCTACCAGCCCTCTCCTGGCCCGCCATGCCTCACTCTTGACCGCCCGAACTCAACTACCGAGACCTTGGAAGAAACCCCAGCAATCCTCCCCCTTCAGCAAACCCTGGGGGAAGATGTGGGTGGGATGGGACCCCAACCCTTTATGGTTTATGTCCCTTTTTCTACCAGTGACCTCTACAATTGGAGGAACCAAAACCCACTGTCCTCTGAAAGGCCTCAGGGCCTTATTTCTCTCTTCAAAACTATTTTCTACACGCACCAGCCCACCTAGGATGACTGCCAACAGCTCCTCCAGGTTTTCTTCACCACCGAGGAGAGGGAGTGCATTCAGCAGGAAGCAAGTAAGTTCATCCTGGGACCTGATGGCCAGCCAGAAGAACATGCACGATTGGAGCACGTCTTCCCCCTGACAGACCAAACTGGGATCCTAACACTGATCACGGTAGGGAGTGTCTCACCACTTATCGCCGGACTCTGTTGGGGGGTCTCCGGGCTGCCACAAGGCATCCCACAAATTTATCTAAGGTGAGTGAAGTCACTCAAGGGCCACAGGAATCTCCCACCACCTTTCTGGAGCATCTCATGGAGGCCTGTTGGACATACACCCTGATAGACTCAGAAGCACCATAAAACCGGAGAACGTTAGTCATAGCCTTTGTTTCCCAGTCAGCCCCTGATATAAGAAAAAAGCTGCAGAGACTCAAGGGGTTTGAAGGAAAAAGCCTGTCAGAGTTAACTGAGGTAGCTCAAAGGGTTTTTAATAGCAGAGATTCTTCTGAGGATAAACAGGCAAAGGGGTTGGCCAAGGTCATGGTTGCAGCCTTGGAAGGACAGCATGTAGGGGAATGCAGAAGGATGACTGCTTTAGAAAGAGACCAATGTGCTTGCTGTGAAAAGAGAGGACATTGGAAAAGGGATTTCCCAAACAAATCAAGGAGGCAAATGGGGCCCCCTCCTAACTTGGAGCCACAAGAACCCACTCCAGTGCTCCAGTTGGGATCTGACTGACCCCCCCGGAGCCCAGGGTCAAACTTATAGTGGGGGTTAATCCTGTACACTTCTTAGTGGATACAGACGCAGAGCATTCAGTACTCCAAAGACCCTATGGTCCTCTCCGAAATAAGCATATTCTGGTTCAGGGGGCAACTGGGACTCGATCATACCCCTGGACCACTGAGAGAACTGTAGACTTGGGAAAGGGAGAGGTGACTAACTCATTCTTGGTAATACCAGACTGCCCATACCTGCTCTCAAAAGGCAAGACCTTTTGCATAAACTTAAAGCTAGTATAGGATTTCAGAAAGCCACAGCAACAGTAGATTTTCAAGAGCCAACCAAAATTCTTGTAACAGTGGCCCTCCGGGATGAATACCTGATGGCAGGGGGTAAGCCATACCCACAAGATTTGGAACTCCTAAGCCAGCTATGGACTGAAATCCCAGATGTCTGGGCTGAAACCAACCTTCCAGGGTTAGCAAGAAACCGTGCCCTGGTAGTAGTGCAGTTAAAAAGTCAGGCAACCCCTGCTAAGGTGTGCCAACACCCCATCTCCCAAGAGGCCCAAAGAAGTATAGCCAAACATATCCAACGCCTCAGGGAGGCTAAAATCCTAGTGCCCTGCCACTCGTCCTGGAATACTCCATTACTGCCAGTAAGAAAGGCTGGAATGGGGGACTACTGCCTGGTGCAGGACCTCCATCCAATGGTCCCAAATCCGTACACCCTCTTAACTGAGCTTCCCTCGAATGACAGGTCTATAAGGTCTTAGACCTCAAGGATGCCTTTTTCAGTATTCCATTGGCCAGACAGAGTCAGCTCTTGTTCGCCTTCGAATGGTCGAACCCAGAAAAAGGAGAGCATGGTCAGTTAACATGGACATGACTCCCGCAAGGATTCAAGAACTCTCCTACACTGTTCAATGAGGCTCTCCAACAGGACTTGCAGTTTTTCCGAAGATGCAATCCCCAGGTAACTCTGTTGCAATATATAGATGACCTACTCATTGCTGCTGAGTCACAAGAAGACTTTCTGCAGACCACCAGAAATCTCCTGGGGGAATTATGAATGTTGGGATATCGGGTGTCAGTGAAGAAAGCCCAGCTCTGTACAACCGCAGCTACCAACCTTGGGTATGTTCTCCAGGAAGGTAAGAGAGCCCTGTCCAGTCAGCACATTCAGGCTGTAGTCGGCATCCCAGTCCCAGAGACAAAAAAGCAGGTCAGAGAGTTCCTGGGAGCAGCAGGTTATTGCAGGCTCTGGATTCCACAATTCCCTGAAATCGCCCGGCCCTTATATGAACTTACTAAGGGCCCAGAGAGGGAATTGCAATGGACCTCCGAAAGAGAAAAAGCCTTCCAAACCTTAAAGGAAGCTTTAATTTCAGCCCCAGCATTGGCCCTACTAGACCTCGGAAAGCCTTTCCACCGCTTTGTGGATGAAAGCCAAAGGGTAGCCCAGGGGGTCCTGACCCAAAAATTTGGTCCTTGGAATAGGCCAGTGGCATACTTGTCAAGAAAGCTACACCCAGTAGCGACAGGATGGCCAGCCTGCCTGCGAAGCATTGCAGCCATAGCTATGCTGATAAAAAACTCAGACAAGTTGACACTGAGACAGGACCTAATTGTCACAGTCACACATGCAATAGAGGCTCTCCTCCAGGGAGCCCCAGCAAAATGGATTTCCAATGCCCAGCTCACCCACTATCAGGCATTGCTTCTTGATCAGCCATGTATCAGGTTCCAGTGTACTGCCAGTCTAAATCCTGCCACCCTACTGCCGGCGGAGACTTGCGGTACCCATGACTGCACTGAGCTGAGTTCCTCCAGAAAGCCACGCCTGGACCTGACAGACGTTCCTTGGCCAGAACCAGACTTGACCCTCTATATGGATGGCAGCAGCTTCATGGAAAATGGATGCGGGGGCAGCAGTGGTAACACTGCAGGACACTGTATGGGCCAAGCCCCTTCCCCAAGGGACCTCAGCCCAGAAGGCGAAGCTGATCACCTTGACAGAAGCCCTCAAAGCAGGAGCAGGAAAAACTATCAACATTTATACTGACAGCAGGTATGCCTTTGCAACTGTGCATGTACATGGGACAATTTACAAAGAAAGAGGATTGCTCACCACTGAGGGGAAAACTATAAAAAATAGAGAGGAAATTTTAAACCTCTTGGCAGCAGTCTGGGCCCCAGAGAAGGTGGCAATCATACATTGCCCAGGTCACCAACAGGGGAACTCAAATGAAGCAGTCGGCAATAGGAAAGCGGATCAGACAGCCAAAGAGGTGGCCTACCGCCGCACTGCCTGCCTGCTGGCACTTCCTCCCCCGGTACTATGTGAACCACTGGTTTACACGGAGGAAGATTTCTGTGCAGCGCAAAAATTAAATGCAACCACAAATTCGGAGGGATGGATGCAACTTCAGGACGGGAGGACCTTCCTCCCCCAAGCCCTAGGGCACAAACTCTTACAGCAACTTCATGAAGGCACCCATCTGGGAAAAACTAAGTTAACTGAACTCATAAGAAAGGAGTTCTACCTGCCTCATCTGGATCAGCTGACCCAAGAGCTCGTCCAAGGCTGCATACCATGCCAACAGACTAACATCACTAAGGTCAGTGTATCCACTCCAGGGACCCGACACTGGGGAGTAACACCTGGGAGACTTTGGGAGATAGATTTTACAAAGGTAAAGCCAGGGCAATATGGATATAAATTCTTGTTAGTTATGGTGGTCACCTTCTCAGGATGGGTCAAGGATTTTCCTACAAAAACTGAAACTGTGTCTGTAACAGTTAAAAAGCTTTTAAATGACATCATCCCGAGATATGGTCTACCTATCTCAATAGTATCAGATAACGGTCCAGCCTTTGTCTCCAAACTTCCAGAAGTTATAGCAAAGGCTCTGGGGATAAATTGGAAATTACACTGTGCTTACCATCCTCAAAGTTCAGGGTAGGTAGAAAGAATGAATCGAACACTTAAGGAGACCTTAACCAAATTAACCCTAGAGACCAGTGAGGGATGGGGGTACATCTTAAGGGCAAGATGTACCCCCTACATCAAGGGTCTAACCCCCTTTGAAATCCTTTTCCGGTGGCCCCACCGCTACTGCCAAAAGTAGGCCTAGATAAAGCGCTTGAACTGTCTAACCATAATTTACTTCAGTCACTACAGGCACTTCAAAAGGTACAAAGCACAGTGACTGAAGCCGTGTGGGCCGCCTTCCAGGAGCCGAGTCTGGCAGACCCTCACCCATTCCAACCCGGAGACCAAGTATGGGTCAAACGGCACAAAACTAAGGCTCTAACCCCAAGATGGAAGCGCCCACACGTGGTAATCTTAACTACCCCAACGGCGGTGAAGGTCAGCGGTGTCCATCCCTGGATCCATCATTCCCAACTAAAAAAGGCAGATTCCCCTGCCAAGACCAGTGAGGAACCGCTGATGAGATGGAAGGTCATTAAGCTGGCTGCCGGAGAAGACCCACTAAAGATAAGACTTTCGCGGGCCCCGGTTCCCTAAGCCCATCATGTAATTGGAGGCAACTGTGTCCCACCTTCTCAGGGAGGCTAGTAGCCCTCCTTTTTCTTTTAAGCCTTCCCCAATGTACAACATATTACTTTCCCCCACGAAACTCTTCATGGGAACTGGTAAGCACTGTTACTAAAACTGTAGTTTCCATCTACATCAGGAATGGGCCACCGGCAGTTGAATTTGACCTTTGTAGCCTGTGGCCCAATTTAGCCATAACTGGGTATGATCACCGCCCAGCGTTGAGTGGTTCAACCCGTTGAAAAAGGGGCTGGGGATGCATTTCCAAGGAAATTGAAGATGAAAAACAGGTTGCAACGTATAACCTCTATTCTTGAACAACCATTGCCCAAGGCCAATGCCATAATGCAGGGCACTTTCATTGTGCCGAGTGGGGATGTGAAACACTTTCCGCCTGGAAGACTGAGGACCCCTTCATATGCCTTCAGAGGCAAAGCCGTGCGCCCACTTGTAATCAGCTTAAAACATGAAACCCCCTAAAACTCACCATTATACAATGGGATGCTTATGGAATCCAGAAAATATGGGAAAGGGGCAGGGCATGGGGACTCAGACTGTACGTTTCAGGAAGGGACCCTGGAACAGAGTTTGCCATACGAAGAAAAGTTATACCCCATGTCCTTTCCCCCATGGGGCCCAACCGTAATCTCTTTCTGCCAAAACCTCAGGCAAAACCTCAGGCCCCCAAACCCACTCAGGACAAGCCCAGGTCAGTTAATTTAACAACCGTTGCTGCAACCTCAACACCTATTGCAGCTTTAAAGCCTACAAGACCAATTGTTACTCTCCCAATTGCCCCACTTGGGAGGGAAAATCTTTACCTCCCTATGTTATCAGCAGTCCATAGGCTGGCCATTGCCACCCAACCAAGCTTGGCCAGGGGCTGCTGGTTATGCCTAAATCCCAGCCCCCCTTATTATGTGGGAGTGGCTGTGAATTCCTCAATAGGTAATACCAGGAGGCTCATACAAGTTCTTAACCATACCACTACCCAGCTCAGGGAATTATGTCCATGGGGACAGAATCCTGCTCTCCTAAGAGATCTCCAAGGGCAAGGAGCCTGACTCCACACTTCATCCTATAACATAGCTCCCCTTACCGGGAAGCTTGCTTGGCTTCTTCCAGAATAAATGCCTCCCGGCTGGGCACTTCTAAAGGCCTCAATACAGTTGTTGCACCCCCCCACTACCTGGTATGCCTGCACATGGGGTATAACCCCGTGTGTCACCCTAGAGCTCCTCAAAGACAGCTCCGAGCTCTGTGTTTTGGTTCACATATTGCCCCAGGTGTATATTACTGAAGGACCCGCAGGATGAGAACAACTTGAACTCCAGAATTTTAGACGAACCAAAAGCGTCCCCATCCTAGTACCTATTCTTATAGGATTGGGTATTGCAGGGTCTGCTGCCATGGCGGGCACTGCACTGGCTGTAGGAGATCAAAATCTTAAGGAATTAAGCAGGCACGTTGACGCAGATCTGTCTAATCTTGAAACAAGCATATCCCAATTAGAACAACAAGTAGACTCTTTAGCTGAGGTAGTGCTACAGAATAGAAGGGGACTAGACCTCTTGCTCATGAAAGAAGGAGGGTTCTGTGCAGCATTAGGAGAAGCCTGTTGCTTTTATGCCAACAGGTCCAGAATAATCCGGGAGACACTCGCCCTGGTTAGAAAGAATATTCGCCACAGAGAGTCTAAAACACAGGCTTCAGAAAACTGGTACCAATCCTTATTTTCCTGATCCCCTTGGCTTACAACCCTGGTCTCAGCCATTGCAGGACCTCTGCTCTTAATCCTAATATTTGTAACCGTGGGGCCTTGCGTAATTCAATGTCTTCTAAATTACATAAGAAACAGGCTAACAACCACAAACCTAATGTTACTGAGAACCCAAGTTAAGTCCCTGCACGACGAGTCAATTATTTGACTCTAGGAACAACTGAAAGGGGGGAATGTTAAGAAGTAATGAATTTTGTAAGAAGTGATGAATTTTATACCCTGTGGCATGCTAAAAAGTTTTGCATTATATATATATTCCCTATATAATGTACAATGTAACGAATTTGTAACCCTACATATTAGGTGCTATACGGTAATGTCGAATTTGCAACCCCACTTCAACCTCAGCCTTCCAAGTAGCTGGAACTACAGGTGTGCGCTACCGCACTCAGCTAAGTTTTTTGATTTATTATAGAGTTGCCCAGGCTGTTCTTGAACCCATGGGCCCAGGCAATCCCCTCACCCCGGCCTCCCAAAATGCTGGGATTACATGTTTGAGCCACCACGCCCGGCCCATTGAACAGATTTTGAACTTTTCTGATCACTTTCAGTCACAGGACATTCTCATACAAGCTAGAATATACTTTCAGAAGTAAAGAGCTTGTTCCATCTAGTCACAGTTAAAACTTCATTCTCGAATTAATATCATTGGTTTTTACACTTATGAATGGTTAAAATTATAAATATTGTGTTATGTATACTTTAACACAATAAAAAAAGTTAAACTAACCAAAACAAAACAAAAAATCCAAAACTTCAATCTCATAGCCAATACAGTTTCTTAATTTCCTGCAAAGCAGCCAATACAGTTTCTTAATTTCCTCTTGCCCTAAGGATTAGCGTGAGGCGAGCACTCCATTTTCCTCTTTCACTCTCCCATTTTTTTTCATCCTGCTTCTCATCACTCTGTTGATTCCTGTTTCCATGAGGTTAGGGCCAAGGGAGCAGAATTAGTAGGAAAGGGCAAGAACCTTGTAACTTGATAAATATTCTTTGTCTTCTGACATGACTATGAGTGTCCTCTGTGTGGCAGGTAACCATGAGAGGACACCTTCCTGGGGTGTATAGAGAGGCTCTCTGAAAATCTCTGTAGGAATTTTCTTCACTGCATTCTTTTCTGACAAGATAGATATGCCCCTGCATAGTCTTTTTTCCCAATGCTTTAAGAATCATGCCTTCTCATTTTTTGTAGTACTAATGCTTTGACATCTTGGGACTTTGTTTACCTTGGAGAGACTGCTCCTCCCAGGACCCACTAATTCCCAGAGATAGTAAAGGATTCTCCTGCTCAAAAGTTACCTTTCAGCTGGGCTCGGTGGCTCAGCTGGTAATCCTACGCCTTGGGAGGCTGAGGTGAGTGGATTGCCTGAGCCCGCGGGTTCGAGACCCACCTGGGCAACTTGGCGAGACCTCATCTCTACAATAAATTTAAAAAAATCAGCTGGGTGTAGCACACGCCTGTAGTTCCAGCTACTTGGAAGGCTGAGACGGAAGGATCGCCGGAGCCCAACAGGTCAAACCTGCAGTGACCGGGAGCGGCCACTGCACTCCAGTCTGGGCGACAAAGTGAGACTCCAACTCAAAAAAAAAAAAAGTTACCTTTCATATGCAAACTAACCAATCAGAGTCCTTACACCTCAAGACCTCCTCTGATGGAGTTTCACACTTAGGACCACTCTTCATCTGCCCGAATCACCCCAGGGCCAAGTACTAGACAACTGGAAACAGCCACTATGCTCCAGAGCCTGCTTAAATTATTCAAACTAGCCAATTCTAAATCTTCTTTCCTTGTCTCTCCCATTTCATCCCACAGACACCACAGTAAGGGTTCTAGCTCACATTTTCACCTTACTCCCTCTGCCTCTGTGTGAGGTCCCATGTGGCATGGCATGCCTCCCCTCCTGGGAACTGTGAGTAACAAATTCTTTTCAATTGCAGTAACCACTTGATCTGTTGGCCTTGCCATAACTGAACAATAATAATACCAACATTTAAGAACAAATGCACCCCTGCTTGCCCCCAGGTGTGAAAAATTTGGAGAGTGTCTCCATGCCCTCTCTCTACTCTGGCACCATGGATTGGTCAAATACGTCACTCACTGCCATATTTTCTGGGTAAGAAGAAAACCTTCACAGATGCCCTCATACTCCCTGTGACTCTTGTCAAACTCTCCCAAGGGACCAGCTCACTGCCACCAGTTCTAGTGAGAGTATGCTGATGAGTTCTTGAGTTTTTGGAAGCTCAGCAAACTTTCAGCCATGGGTACAATGCCAAACTCCCCTTCTTCCAGCCCCTGTGATGACTTGAATGTATCTCCCAAAATCCACGCGTTGGAAACCTAATCCTCAAAGCAACAGTGTTGGGAGGTGGAACCTACTGAGGGATGTTCAGATCCTGAGAGCTCTGCCATCATGAGTGGATTAATGGCATTATACAAAGGGCTTGTGGGAGTGAGTGTGTTCTCTTTTGCTCTTCTGTCATGTGAAGAAAACCTTCATCCTCTCCTGACCTTCCACCTTCTGCTATGTGATGCTATGATGTAAAATACATATGTGTATATACATATCTCAAAACCTACTCTATGGTGTCATCTAGTGCGTTGTTAAACTTTCCACATCATTCCATAGCAAGATTTTGACTGCTACATAGTGTTCTATCATGTGGCTGTGCGATAGTTATTAGATATTCATTTGGCCAGACCATAGCTTTGCAAGGCAATGGTAAGTGGCTGCCCAAAGTCGAATCCTTTAAAACTTTCCATTTAATGGGGGAAGGTCATTAAGGTGATTGGGTGGTGGTCTGCTGCACATCATCACAGAGTCCAGGTAAGCACAGGTACTGACATTGGTGGGTTAGTCACATAACTGCTGCCACAATGATGGGGTCTGTATCATGTAGATCATGAAGAACTAATTAGGTTAACTTGTTTACAAAACAAACTGGTTGAGGGGATTCGTAAAGGAATTATCAATAGCCACCTCTGAGAAACCCATTCTGTCCTTGGCTAGTGATTAAAGGGTAAATTAAAGTGAACTGCCAGAAAAATATTACAAAGCTAAGCAATGTTAAAATGACTGCTCATTGGCTATCTTGACTCCATTTTATGTCCTTTCAATTCCCATAATCATTGTTTACATAAAACTTTTTTTAATAGCTTGATTTTTTTCTCATTGTATGTTTTTATAGTTGGCTCAAAATATGTGACTGTTTGTTTATACGAAACATATTAAAGACTGATACTCTCAAAAGATTTTGTCTAAACTACCACAAGCAGTATAAGAAAGTTGGTATATCTATATCAACAGTAACAATTATTATTCCTGTGAAAAAATATAACTGCAACAATTGTTTTCTGATATTTTTTTCCTTGACTATTATTAATTTTTTTTCATATGCATATTGGTTATTTGTATTTCTTTCTTCTTTGAGTTATTCATTTTTGGTCTTTGTTATTTTACCTATTTTATCTTATTTTGCCATAACTTCTACTTGAGACACTAAAAAAGAATATAAGGCACACATGTATACTTTTGATAATTATTCATAATTTATATTTGCTTTGCCTTTCTAAATATTGAACCTTTCAGATTAAACTAATACACACTTTATCCACCATTTCTTTCACTCCTCTCAACCTTTCTACAGAGAGGTAATTCCTACCATGAATTTAGTGTGCATACTTTTAATCTATTTTTTGTTGACTTCTATATATGTACCCATGAACCCTTTACAACATATTATTTGTGGATGTGTTTAAAACACATATAAATGTTAGAATTCTATACTTATTATTCTATTGTTTTATTTTTTAAATATTATGGTTTTAGATCTATTTATATTGACATGCATATAGATGTCCTTTGTTTCTCTTAGCTGCTATATTAAAATTCATTATACATACCTATTATAGCTCATTTATACATTCATTAATTGGATTTTGGTGTTGTGTTGTTGTTGGTTTCCTTGACCATCAGTACTGCAGTGAACATCTTTATTAAAGTTTCTTGTGCATATGTACAAATATTTTCTAGAATAAATAGATAAATATGACATTGCTAAGTATTGAGCTGTGGGCGTTTTCAATTTTGCAAGATCTTAAGAATTGCTTTTCTCTCAGAATTTTATAAACTTTCACGTTTCCATATTCTTACCAGAGTCAGTGTTGTTAAGTTTTATTTTAACCTCATGGATTAGAAAGATATTCTGTTTTAAATTTCAGTTTGCAGATTACTTACCTGATTGAATGTCATATATTCACTGACCATATATTTTTTTCTTCTATGAATTCTCTATTAAGTTTCTTTGCCTGTTTTTCTTTAACTTTTCGCTATTTTTGCATGATTTGCAAATTTTAAAAATATTTGGATGCTAATCCTTCATCAGTTTTATGAGTTGAAAATATCTTCTCCTACTTTGTGATTGGCTTTTTTTCTAACAATTTTTAGTGTTTTATGTACTACAATGTTTCAGTTTAAAGCAGTATTTATATTAAATAATATTTACTTGTATGTTTTGTGTTCTTTCTGTCTTCCTACATCTAGAAATCATAAAACTATTTCTTGTTCATTTTTCCCCTGGGATGTTTTATTTTTCTTTTTTAAAATGAGAACTCCTTTCTACTTTGCTTCTACTTTTTTGTTTTTCTGTTTAAATGTGCTTTTTTAGTATAGAATTTTAATATTTTATGTAGTCAAATTTATCAAATATGTATTTCTTCTTTAGAGTTTTATGTTTATAAATATTGATCAAAATATTCCATTGTCTATAACTAAACAAAGACAGGCAGATGTAGGCAATATATCTTTAAGGTCTGATTATTAAAACATGACTGTGATGAACTTCTTTGTTTCTAAATTAACCACCTATCAATAACTGGCAGCATCATTTTCTCACATATTTGACATACTTACAGATGAAAATTGTAGCCAGTTTTTAATAATTCAATTGATAAAGGGTTTCTGCAATTTTTCTTATGTTGATAGACCATTCTGTTTCTTCTTTTGTACATTTCTACCTGTATTTTGCCCATTTTTCTACTAGAAAATCTGTCATTTTCTTATTTTATAAATTGTTAATATGTAGTGAGAATATAACATGATTTTTGTTCCAGCTTGTATTTTGCCTTTTAATTTTGAGGGTGTGTTTTCAACATATACAAATTTTTAATTTTTATGCAAATATACCACTTTTTTTAATAGTTTTTTCTAGTGTTTTTACATCTATTATACATTTATGATGCATCTATAGACTTATGAGTAATGCTAGGATGATATTTTAAGATCAACAATAAGTTTGAGAGAACATATACTGTGTGATTTTAATTATGAATTTCATAGGAGACAAAATTTCCATGTAAGAGGAATCATATTTAATTTAGATCAAAATGTTATCTTTGATTTAAACAAAAAATTACAACACCTTTGTATAAACCTACACATGTACATAACTTTTGAAATTTTATATGACTTTAATATTATTAGTGATAAGACAGCATTCCAGGAAGATGACTACTTATTTGGTTTATCCATCATAAATATAGAAGAGTGCTTGTCAAAAAATCTTCATAAAAATATTTAATTCAGGACTTCGTATCAAAAACAACACAGACATTTGTTGAGTAATACTCCCACTACATTCTGGATTTGAGAGGTATATACATTTTACTGTCCCTCTGCTTTGGATTGAATGTTTGTGTCCCCCTAAAATTTGTTTGTTGAAGCCCTAACCCCCAATGTGATTGTTTTCAGAAGCGGTGCCTTTGGTAGGTAATTAAGTGTAAATGGTGAAGTCCCCATGATGGGATTAGTGCTCTTATAGAAAGAGGAAGAGACACATATCCTATTGGTCCTGTTTCTTTGGAGAATATAGCAGTCGCCAAGAGATGGGCCAGACTGAGGTAGAGAGCTGTCAATTCATGATGACTTCTGGGTAAGGTGGGGAGTCAAAGGTCTTTGAGTGCTATGAATTATATCCTAGCACATCCTCCCAAGCATTCATCCAGTAAAGCAGTTGCACACAAAAATGCTTTGTGTTTGTGGTGAATTAGGGACTGTCTTTGTCTATTCAGGCTGCCATTAATATCATTAAAAAACATACACTGGACAGTTTATAAACAACAGAAATTTGTTTCTCAGCATTCTGGAGACTGGGAAACCTAAGATCAATATGCCAGAAGATTCAGTATCTGATGAGGACCAGCTTTCTGGTTCATGGATGGCACCTTCTCACTGTGTTCTCACATGGTGGAAAAGGAAAGGCCACTTTTATAAGGGCACTAATCGCAGTCATGAGGGTTCCACCCTCATGGCCTAATCATTTCCAAAAATAACCTCCTAATACGATCATTTGGTGATTAAGTTTCAACATATGAATTTTGGGGGATACAAAGATTCAGATCATCACAAGAATATTTATTGTAAAATTGAGGGGTGTGATGTTTCATCAATTTTAGGCTGGTTTTGGGCAAAAAGGAGAAGCTAGATTCAAAATTGAATTAGTGAGTTCAAAGTTTGGTTGGCAAGAAGGTAGGAGCATTGAGAACACTATAAAAAGTCAGATCCCTGGGAGAGAAGAGGAGCCACATAACATCACCAATGGTACCTGCTCCTAAACCAGGATAAGGGAGGACCTGTTGGAGGCCCAAACTTCACTTGCACGTAGACTACTTATGTACCTAATCCTTATAATACCCCACATCTTTATAATAAAATAAAGTTTAAAAAAAGTTAAATCTCTAAAATTCTCAGGAACGTTGGGAAGGTGTTCAACCTCCTAGTAAATATGAGATAGTAGATCTATGCCTGTTATATGTAAAGCAAAGAATAATAATTAAGGGAAATTTTGAGAAGAGATCCAAAACCCTGCAGTTATGTTCAGGGGCTCCACAAGCCAGCATAATGTGTGTGTCAATGTTGCTATAACCTCATTTGTACCCTCACTGTCTTGAAGGGACATGCAGCCTTCATAAAAATGGGACCCCCCCCTTGCATAATATGTTTTGCCCTACTTTTGTCATTTAGGAGTCTCCTGTAAACATTTTCCTAACCTTCATTTTTTTAAATAACTAACGAATGCATATTATTTTATTGAAAATAAATATTTGCTGAATGACTAGATAAAAGAATTGTATGTACATACTACAGTGTACTTAATCTCTTAAACTTGGCCTAAATCTTCATTTGTGAGAAATAGAATAGTGACCACCCTTGTACAAATATTTTTATATACATCCAATCAATTCCCACATGTGGCATTCCTTGGTGAAAAGATATGCACATTTTAATGTGTTTGAAATGCACTGCCAAATTGCCCTCCAGAAATGTCACTCCAATTTACATATCTGCCATTGGAATATGAGAGTGTCCATTTTTCTGTACCCTGCCTAGACCTTGTATAATTATTCCTTTTAGTCACTGCCAATTTGAGACAAAAACAGTATTTAACTATTGTTATTTTTACTTATTTGGCTACTAGTGTAGTTGAAAATTTTTAAACTTATTAATTTTCCATCTATATTTTTTCACTGGTGATTTGACAGTTCATGTTTTTGTCCTTTATTTCTACCGTAGTGTTTGGGTTTCTGTTTTCTTATAGATTTGCAAGAGCTTAAGGAATTATGTTTGTTTAATTAACACTTTTAGTTTTCTTATATATTTATGTTTCATCATTTCTTTTTATAATCCATGTAAATTTTATTGTGCAGTATAATATATATTAAGGAATTAAATCAATCATTTAAAAAATGTTAAACACAAATAATTTAAGGAATAAATCATTAACATTTTAAGCTATGGGCAGAACTGATATGTTTACAATATTTTTCCCTTCCAGAAAGAGGGTTATCTTTTCATTTTGTTAAAGTATCTTTAGGCCAGGCTCAGCCTGTAATCCCAACACTTTGGGAGGCCAAGGTGAGTGGACTGGGTTCGAGACCAGCCCGGGCAAATTGGTGAGACCTCATCTCTACAATAAATAAAAAATTAGCCGGGCATGGTAGCGCACACCTGTAGTTCTGGCTACTTGGAAGGCTCAGGTGGAAGGATCGCCTGAGCCCAGCAGGTTAACGTGGGGGTGGCCATGAGTGTGCCACAGCACTCCAGCCTGGGCAACAGAGTGAGACTCCAACTCAAAAAAAAAGTATTTTTATACCACTCAGGTAAATTTTGTAGTAGTTGCTATACGGTCACATGCAATTTTTCAGCATACTTGCATATTGTTGTAATGGAATACATTTTTGTTATATTTTAATTGATAGTTGCTGCACATGGGAAGCTGATTTTTGTACAATTTCTTTGTATTTTCTTGTCATAACCTTCTATTTGTAGGAGGAAGACATTATGATTTGCACAATGATGATTTTGTCTCTCCTTTTAAAATTATAATACCTTTTCTATTTTTCTTCACTTGCTGTGTTATCTAGAATGTCCAGAAGGAAAATTTTATGTAGTCATGGTAAACATACTTTTCTTGTTCCACATTTTAACAGGAAAGCCTATGATATTTCACTATTAAATATATTTTGATATTTCTGAAGTAATTTAAAGTAGTTATGTTAAGAAAGTATTCTTCTAATCTTAGTTTTCAGTTCAATTGGACTCATATGTAAATAACTTAATCCAAGATAAAGGAAACAGCATGAGTTCAAAGTCAAGTACAATGTCACCAAAACTAGAGTTGTCAGACATCCTGTGCATAATGGATTATCCTATATTTCAAAAACAACCATGTCAGGATATATAATCATCCTGTATTTGATCTAGATCTGACACTACTGATGACATCTGTTAGTCCCTAACCTTCTCCTTGCCAGTAATAATATGCCCAATATTCACCAAAAATAAAATATGGCAGCTGTAATAAAAAGCAAATTTTGTAAATAAAATTGCCCTGTAGTGGGTTTGGTTTGTTAGGATCAAGTTCTGGGTGTGCTGTGATCTCATTTTTTAATCCTGTAGTCAGCAAAATCCGGGTACAGTTTTGGACTTCAATGTGAGAAATGAATAGAGATTTAAAATGTTAGATTGGAAGTCGTGACTGTGGAGAAGACCTGAGCATGTCTACTGAGCCACCTAGTGGCTGCAGAGTACCCCTGGAAAAAAAAAAACCACTGGTGTGGTCTTCAAGTACAGGATGAAAATGAATGGAGACAGCATCACTTGGACCCCTCTTTCCAAATCAACACAGTCTAAGATTTTGCACACATTAGGGCTGCAATTACTTTTTATTACAGGGATTTAATAACTAAAAAAGAATGCCCTAATTCATGCTGATGGCTATACAACTTAGAGATATATTTATATTACCTATGTAAAAACAACCACTGATTAAAGAAAGACAATGTAGGAAAAAGGGCTCCAGATTTAAGTCACCAACATGATACAGAAAAACATAAGTAAAAGATGAACAACCACACTTTGTGTGTATAAGCTTAAATGGTGGCTACTAAAAGGAAATAATTTTGGTTAGGAAAAAATCATTCCTAATAAAGTTATGATTCTTACTAGACTTGTCAGCAACAAAATTACTAAAACTATCTCCCATTTCTTCTTAAACTCCTGCTTCTGTCTACACAGAAACGCAGGACACCTCATTCCCCCTCAAATAAACCATAAAAAAACAAGCAAGCAAACAAACAAAAAAGAGTTTGGATCATAGCTGGGAATGCTCAAGAACAAAGATAAAGCAAATTGATAGCTTTTGAATGTTAATAGGGTTTGTCACCTCCTAGAGTGTGTAAATTGAAGACATCTGTCTGGTCTAAAATAAATTCCAAAAATCCCAAACTAATTGCTTCATATACACAATGCAAAACCTCAGAATTCCATGCAAAAATAAACCTTCATTTGGAAAATAAACTTCGTACAATTATGATAAAAGAGGACCTGTCAATGAGCCAGCGCTTAATACAGAAGGATTATTTTGAAATAAACTTTTTCAGAGCTCATTAGAATTGGAAAGAACTGTGAAAATGGATCTGTCTACTCAGGTCCTTAGGTATGTGATCGTGTTTGAAGGAGCTTTGCTGAAACGAATACAGGTTTACATCAGAAGTCTCTGTTGACTTTTTGGAAATTATATTCATGTATAACCCCAAAAGGGGAAAATAACGTAGTTTTTCTTGTCTGGTCTCTAAAAAACAAATAAAAATGCAGCAAAACCATTTCCACAGAAAGTCCTGATGAATCACATCATAGCATCTCACGTTTTTGAAGATTAGTTCTCCCTTTTGTCTGTTCAATTCGTTGGATGTAATTATTGCTTAAGAAAGAGATATAAAATAAATGGTCATTTAAATATTCTACAAATGGACAAGCATTGGCAAAATCTTTCCTAGAAAACATATGAATGTATTAGGAATATTTTTATATGATATTGTATGCTTGAGAGAGGGAGACTAGGCTTACTCAATGTTGCTCTAATTCAGATAATCACAAGATCACTGCACAGACAGAACTTTTTAGCTGCAAGCAAAAGAGAATAAACTTGCACAAACTTAGGCAAAATGGAAATTGTACTGACTCACGTAGCTAAGTTGCAGAAAAGACAGAATCCTGATGTCCTCAGGATGACTGAAAGGAGAGTTTGAATGCTACTAGAACTCTTTGTACATTGCTAGACACAACCTCAGGCTGAACAGTAACTTTCTTCATTCCTTACATGGCTTTTCCCACAATACTAGAGGTAAGTTTCTAGGCGTCCTGGTCTTCACCATCAGAGAAGGAAAAGATGACATTCAGTGCAGTTTAAAACATCTCAAGAAAGGACTCTTACTGACTTGTTGAGTTTTCTGCCTTTTCCCCCAAAGAATCACTGGTTATAGAGGAAAAATTCACGCAGTAGCTGGTAGTCACCATTCTGACCACATATTGGAGCAGGATGCATGGGGATTGAGGAATTAGGGTGTTGCCACTGTAAAAGAAGGGGGTAACCACTCCCAGAAGGAAGAAATACCGAGCAGTTAGACCACACTATGTGTGTATAAGCTTAAATGGTGGCTACTAAAAGGAAATAATTTTGGTTAGGAAAAAAATCATTCCTAATAAAGTTGTGATTCTTACTAGACTTGCCAGCAACAAAATTACTAAAACTATCTCCCATTTCTTCTTAAACTCCTGCTTCTGTCTACACAGAAACACCTCCTTCCCCCTCAAATAAACCAGTTTCCAGCCAAAGAACTAAGCAGCAGAGGCAAAACAGCAGAATGAAAGCTGGCATGACAGTTAATTGTGAGAATTAGCTGATTCACTGATCTTTCTCTGATCAGGAAGAATTTAGCAAGGTAGGTGGGGGAACTACCATCTACCCCCCAGGAAGAGGAGGTATCCTCTCTGTACTTGGGAAAAGTGATCTGGGTAAACTAGAAAATTCTCTGAAAAGGCCTAACTTTCCAGCTCATGATTTGGTTCCAGAGTCCTACCGCACAAGGCATATGGTTATTTTGGAATTGATTAAGAAGAGTTTGTACTCAGAAATGTGGACGAGATCCATTATGATTTTTCAGAACAATTAGGTCTGTGACTCTCTGCCCTCTCCTCCAAGTCAGCCCCCCGGCACCTCAAAGTTATATACTCTTGCCTTAGAGGCCTTTTCACTCCCCCATGGAAAAGTCTATGTCTCCCTCTAACTGGAATCTATTTGTGGGTTTATCCCCCAGACTTTCTATGTGTTTGTGTTGAATGAGTGCTGATGAGAAGTTTCATGTGTCTCTTATTGTAGGGATTGTTTCTCATTCCCCTAACATGTGGCCTCTTCTTAGAGCTGACCCCACGAACCCATTGAGGAATCAGCCATATGTGCAGTCAAAACTTCCCTTGCACTGGATAAACCAGAAGTCAGCAGCTGTATCTGTTGAAGGTCTACAGAAGACATGGCCTGGCTCCAACCCCAAGTTCATTCACTCTATAACATACTCATTCTACTGTCTCTGTCCTGTCTGCAATGTTACCTGTCTAACTTGATGGGCAAACAGATCCTAACCAAGCTCAGAAAGTCAGCAAGGCTCCCACTCTGGCTTATCAAGATCTTTCAAAATGGCCCTAGTTCTGGTCATACTAGTTGAGAGTTCACTTTCTGAACTGGCCATGAAATCCAACCTCTTTTTACAAGATCCAGAAGGACAGTCACCAATTATATTTGGCAGTGGCAATACAGTTATAGCCTGGAACAACTAGTGTTCAAATCAAAATTTTATTTATTTATTTATTTTTATTTTAAAGATGTGGCATATAGTTCAGGATTAGGTATACAAGTGGTCATAATACAGGTAAAGTTTGGACCTCCCTTTGGTCCCACTTTGCCTGGTTTGAGATTGAGTACCCTTATTGATGCTGTGTCCCCCCACCACCCTCACCCCAGTAGTACCCCGCTACTGCCAATCCCTTTTTTAAAGTATATGGTAATTGCTCAGGGTTCGCTTATGAGTGAAAACATGTGGTACTCTGTTCTTCGTTTCTGTGATACATCACCGAGTATGATAGACTTTAAATCCACCCAAGTGGCTGTGAAGTCCATATGTTTGTTCTTCTTTACAGCTGCATAATATTCCATTGTATATATGTACCACATATTTTTATCCTGTCCAATTTCAATGGGCAACACAGTTGGTTGGTTACATGTTTTTGCTATTGTGAATAGTGCTGCAATAAACATGTGTGTGCAGGTATCTTTTTTGTAGAATGATTTGAGTTACTCTGGGTATATTCCCAGTAGGGGGATTTCTGGGTCATTTGGAAGATCAGTTTCTAGTTCTTTCAGAAATCACCACACTGTTTTCCAAAGAGGTTGTACTAGTTTGTATTACCACCAGCAGTGTAGAGGCATTCCTTTTTCTCTGCATCCATTCCAGCATCTGTTGTTGTTTGTTTTATTAATGATGGCCATTCTTACTGGGGTTAGGTAGTGTCTCAGTGTGGTTTTGGTTTGCATTTCTCTGATGATTAGTGAGGCTGAGCACTTTTTCAGGTGTCTGTTGGCTGCCTGTGTATCTTCTATTTATGTCTTTTGCCCACTTTTTTTTTTTTTTTGAGTTGTAGTCTTACTCTGTCACCCAGGCTGGAGTGCAGCACCCAGGCAAGCGGCGTGCTCACGGCCACCCCAGCATTGACCTGCTGGGCTCAGGCGATGCTTCCACCTCAGCCTTCCAAGCAGCGGGAACTACAGGCGCACATACCACACCCAGCTAATTTCTTTTTTTAAAAAATTGTAGCGATGAGGTCTCACCAAGTTGCCCAGGCTGTTCTGCTGGCTCAGGCAATCCCCTCACTTAGGCTTCCCAAACTGCTGGGATTACAGGCTTGAGCCACTGCACCCAGCCATTTTGCCCATTTTTTAAGGGGACTGCTTGCTTTTTTCCTTTCGGCACATTTGAGTTCCTTATAGATCCTGGATGTCAGTAAATCAGGCTTTTGATTCTTAGTCCTTTCAAAAATGCAGAGCCCACAGAGGTCTAAGCGATAACTTTGCTTGTCGCCACCTGCTCTTTAATCTGATGTCACTCTTATATTTGCCTCTGTAAATCATTCTCTCTCTGGTCTCAATAAAATTTGGCTCTTAAATTTTATTTATTTATTTATTTTTATTGTTGTAGTAAGTGTGTGATGTCAATTATATGCTGAACCCCAGTTCTGGTATCTCCCAGGCAGACTCTTCAGGTGGTGTTATCCCAGAATTACTTATGTTGCAAATCAGTGGGAGAACAAAAATGAGGTTTCTTCATTCTATCTCAAATTGATCTAATCTTCCTCAACAGCTTCATCCACTGGGTAGGAGGTTAATTTGATACCTTTCAACAGTCTCACCTTAGCACTGACATGAACACCTTGTTGGCCTTCTGTAACAGACTGGAAAGTGGGATTCAGTGTATCTTATTCCTTTAGACCTGAGTAAATGGAGAGAATTGAGTGAACAGTCAGGAGGACAAGCAGGGACTTCTTAGAAACACCAAGGGCTTAAATAACAGAGAATCAACTTCAGGAACCATTTGATTTTGTGTATATCACAGAATCATAAATCAAAGCAAAGAGGGAAGTTCAAAAAACCTGATTATCTTAATAATTAGTTGGAGTCGAACATTTGAGAGTTATTAGCACAGAGACGGTACAGCTATAGGAGTGGGTGAGGTTGCCAGAGGAAACCGGAAGTGAGGTGGGGAGAGAAGAAAATCTGCAGAACACTGACACTTTAGATGCAGCAAAAGCTCAAAACAAAAGAGGGTGTGAGGTAATGCTAGGCATGGCAGAGACAGGAGGAGAACTGAGAAAGAGTAGTGTTATACAAACTAAAGAAGGAGAACATTCCTAGAAAAGAAAGCTCAACAGTGGCAAGTGCCACAAAATCTAATCAGACAAGAGCTAAAAATAGTCCATTAAATGACACAATTAAGGGGTCATAAGAGAGACAGTTTTCTGAGAATTTAGAGATCAGAAACAGCATAGAGCGATATGAAATAAATTCTAGCATAAATTGCATACAGTATTTTAGTTTTCTGTATCAGTTTCCTATTGCTCTATCAAATTACAGCCAATTTAGTGGATTACAACAATACATACTATCTTCAAATTCTGAAAGCTGTAAGTCTGAAATGGGCATTACTGGCCTAAAACCAAGGTGTTGGCAGGGCTGCATTCTTTCTTGGAAGTGCAATGAAAGAATTTTTTTTTTTTTTTTAATTGAAGTCTCACTCAGCCGCCCAGACTGGAGTGCAGTGGCTGCTCCCGGCCACCGCATTCTTGACCTGCTGGGCTCCGGTGATCCTTCCATCTCAGCCTTCCAAGTAACTGGAACTACAGGCGCGCGCTACCACGCTGGCTAATTTTTGATTTATTGTAGAGATGAGGTCTCGCCAAGTTGCCCAGGTGGGTCTTGAACCCACGGGCTCAGGCAATCCACTCACCTCGGCCTCCCAAGGTGTGGAATTACAGGCTGAGCCATTGAGCCCAGCTCAATGGGAGAATTTATTCCCTGCCTTTCTCTAGCTTCTAAAGACCCCTGAATTCCTTGACTTGTGGTCCCATTTCAAAACCAGAAACATAACATCTTCAAATCTCTCTCTAATTTAGACACCCCAGCCTTTCTCTTTTTCACTTTCATGAATGTTTGCAATTACATCAGTCCTACTAGAATAATAAGGATTATCTCCCCATCTCAAGGTCATATGATTAGCAAACTTAATTCTATCTGTAGCCTTATTTTCCCTTTGTCACAGAACATAATGTGTTTATAGGTTCTAGGAGTTAAGACATGAACAGTTGAGGGGGTAGGATTATTCTGCCTACCACATACTCTGACTTGAGTTTTACTAACTGATAGGACCATACCATTTCATGCCAGCTAAAGCTGAGGCCTATATATTTTTTGTATGCCTATATACATGTAAATGCATGTAAAAAAATTCTGAAAGGAAATATTCTAAATCATTCATTGCAGTTACCCACAAAAGGAGGATATTGGTGTTAAATATAATTATTAAAGACATCTGGAGTCTTTCTATAACATTCTCATTTTTTACAAAGAGTCTGTTCATATATTCTTTGTGCTCTTAAATTTAAGACTGATAAAGGTCTGAAGAAATAAACACCAATATAATAACCAAAAATAATGGCTATCTCTATGGAAGGGCCTACAACTGGGGCAGTAGCATAGAAGTAAAAGAGAAATTGAGGTGTTAGCTCTTAATCTGAATTGCTTGAGTTTTCAAGCACAGGACTTTTACATAACTTAAATGAACTCTGAAACCTGTCTGTCTAAATGTATCAATTCTAAAATGTATAGAGAATTCACACACGACTGAGTTTACATGAGAATTTTGTACTGGATAAAGATGGCATTTTAGATCATTGGGGGAAAGTATAGCCTTTCCATTAAATGCTTCTAAAACTACTGTACTTTTATTTAGAAAATAGATGTTTGAGTTCTCACAGAAATAAATTCCAAGTGCAGTTAAGGAACTTAATGTAAAAAGAAAATCATATTTAAGTACAAAAGTGTCTATAATTTCTGAATAGTGATGACCTATCCAAAATAAGACCAAGAGAATGTATAAATGAAAAGTCTGACTACATAAACATGTAACATTTATTTATATGGAAAAAAATGCCATAAAGACAGATAAAAGGCAAAGAAAAGTGTGGAAAAATATTTAAAACACATTTAAACATAAAGAAATAGCAACCAAATAAATATAGCAAGCTTACAATCAAGAAGAAGGTGGCAAACAATCCAAAACACAGATTAGCAATGGACACCGAAGAAATGCAAATGGTCAAAGAATTATAAAAAGATGTTCGATTCCCCTGGTAATTTAGGAGATACAATTCAAGATAGCACTGAGTTTTTCCCTCCTGGACTAGTAAAATAAAAAGAGACTATTCATAGCAAGTACTGTTAAGGATTTGTAAAGCAACTGATACCCATAAAGTATTACCATTGGTTTAGCCATTTTGAAAGGCAATTGAGAAATATCTATTATAAAATGAGATCTGATTTTATCCTACCATTAGAAATGAGATTAAATTATATCTCTATAGATGCAACTCTCTGTATGAAATTGTACAGGAGTGGATTTACAGGGAGTACACCAAAATGGTAAAAGCTGTTACCTCCCAAGTGAGTGGAACTGAGCTAGGTCACAGGGCTTGGGACGAGGTACCAGAGAATCAAGGGAGTGCTTAGTTGTACTTTGTTGTTAGAAGTTTTCCAGTGAGAATATAATTCATATGTTTCTCATGGATTAAAAAGAAGAAAAATTACTATTAAATTGAAAATATACAATTACATGCTTAAAGAGGCTTGAGAAGAAAGCAGCGACGGGAACTTTAGATGCTCAACCTTGGACTCTAGACCCAGCTCTTTAGCATTCAACAAAACATCAGAAAACCATTGGGCAACTATGAATGTTAATTATTTCAACTGTATAACCAAGACTTCATGACTGCCATGTGATCCTTTAGGTTTGTTTTGAGAACTGAATGCATTAAGTCACACGAAAGGGTTTTTGCAGTCTATATAGTGCTATTTCAATATCAGTTAAAACTGTTACTTATTATGCATATAATATCAACATATAGTTGTTGGTAAATATTTAAATGGCCATATTTCAAACTAAAACAAAAATCTGCTTAAAGTAGATGATAGTTAATCTAATTAATTTTCCCTCTGACTCTTCCTTTTTCTTTCCCTTCCTTCATTTTTTTTTCCTCCTTATCTTTTATTTTTGGTTTTAATTTTTAAATGAAGTTTAAAATTAAAATTTTACAAATTATGTAAAAGGCAAAAATTAATACAATAAACGCTCTTGATCATACCACTCAGACTTAATAACTGTTGATACTTTTTTCTTAGTTGTTAAAAAAAACTAAGAAAGAAAGAAATAACTTGCTTTGAGCACTATCTCTAGTCCTCTTCCTTTATACTTTTCTAGTGCACCAACTATCCTGAGTTTGACCTATAAACTGTATTACTGTTTTAAAATATATAATTTCAGTATATAAATGTATTCCTCAATGCTCTATGGACATTGATAATGTTATTTGTAGATGTTTTTAAAAAATTGTGCATGGATTATAAATTATAGCCTCAGAGGTTGGGAAGATGAGCCAGTTGGACTATGTGAGTCCCTGTGTGAGTGAGTGTATGGAAAATTTTGTGTAGGTGCTGGTGAGTGAGTGGCTGTGTGAGTGACTGACTGAGTGAGGACTAGGGAGGTAGAGGCCAGGGTTCTCCTTGTGCAGTGACTGGTGCCATAGTCACTGACCTTGGACCCTAGCAATTCCTGGGACACAGAAGCAGAGCACTATTTTCTTTTCCTTTTTTTAAAAATCAACAAACCCTCCCTGGGATGAAAATGCTGGGAGAGACTGTCTAAGTGGGGGCTCGTGAGCAAGTGGCCAGACCCCTGGTGCAACAGCTGGTGCTGCAGCTTCTCTGCTTCATCTCTGGCTCTTTCCAGATTGCAGAAACCAAGTGCCATTATTTTTTTTTAATGGACAAAAGCAGTGGGGAGAAAATATCACCCTAGGCTCTCCCTCACCTGGGCAGCAGGAGAGAGGCTACCAGTTCCTGGCTTTGCCTCACAACTTCAGCACCTGGCAGGGCACTGTGGAGGGGCTGTGGAGGGGGTCCAGAGGCAAAGTCCCATGGAAGAGGACAAGAGAGGCACCCTTCCACCATCTTGAAGGCGGGACAGGCAAGTGCTGAGACTCGCTCACCACAGAGCAACAGACCCGATCTCTGTGACTGGCAGATCAACTACTCAGTGATTGATTGTGGCCCAGAGGGAATATCCTGGGAGCAGAAACTTCAGAGGTGTTGATTTCCAGGCACCCCACCCCTTATCCTGATCCAGCTGTGGTACAAAGGGTGTGGCCAGAAAAGGACAAGAAAGAATTCCAAAGAGATCAGTGGTGAGTCCAGGGCTGACACAAATTCCCTCCTCCCCAGCCATCCTCTGAATGTCAAGACCCACACAGCTGGGCCACGACTGAGAGGGACAAACATTAGTCACAATAGGAAATCTCCATTACAGGATACGCCTGGCTGGGGCACACTCCCCTCCCCCCGTGAGTGCATACCTGGGGAAGAGACACTCCTGTATCACCCCACGGAGGAGAAATCCCTAACCATACGAGAGTGGGAGGGGAAGACTGCAACCCCACCCATCTCCACTGCCCCACCTTCCCTGTTTCATCCCCTGAGGAGAGAGTGAAAGAGGCGGCTCTGCAGGAGAGACCTGATTAGAGGAACAATTACAGAGACTGCCACAAGAAGGCAGGTTTTTTTTTTTTAATTTTCAATTATTTTTAAATTTTTAAACATCTTTTGACTGTTTCTTTGTTAGTTCATCTATTTTTTAAATATTTTCCTTTGTGCATGAATGTATATGTGAGAGTTTGATCTGCATCCCCCCACAATTTTTTTTATTTCTTTTTTTGTTTCTTTCTTCTTTTATTTATCATTTTCTGTTTCTGTGTGTATATGAATGACTGAGTGTTCATCTTTCTATTTTGATGTTGTTGGTTAGCTTTTGCTCTTTTGTTCTTCTGGGTCTTTTTATTTTCATTTTTTATAGTTTATGGTGTGCGTCAATATATGTGTGAGGGTTAGACCTGAATTCCTTTCCCCCCACTCCATTCTTTCTGTTTCTGTTTTTCTTCTCTATTCACTTTATGCTAGGCGTGTGTGTGTGTGTGTGTGTGTGTGTGTGTGTGTGTGTTTAGTTTTCTTGGTTTTTAGTTGTTGTTGCTTGTTTTGTTTCACTTTGTTGTTATTCCAGTTTGCTTTGGTGTGTGTGTGTATGTCTCTGTGTGTGTTCAATTGTTTTTTTTGCAATGGTTTCTGCTTTGCATCATCATATAGAGTGGTGGTGGGGAGTGTGTCTCAGGGAACACATACCACAATAAGTGAACATTGTAATTTGTAAGTAATTTCTGAGTCCTAGGGCCCCATCCCCTACTTTATTCTAATTTCAAAAACTACAGGAGACAGCAAAGCTTCCCATCCACCATCCTATTTCAAAATAGAACAAATTCAGAGCCCAGATCAGGGAAGAATAGAGGACTGAGCAAACATCAGAAGGGAAAGCCTCTCCCACTGACACTGAATAACAGAACTAAAGAGAAAAACAAGAGATCTGTCACAAATGAGGAAAAACCAAAGGAAGACCACAGGCAATTTCAAGTATACCAACGACAAAACTCCTGAAAAATTACACCTTGGTGCCCAAACAATGGAAGTCACCAATGACTGGCATCAGAATTTGACAGGGATTAGGGAATGGATGGAAAGAGTGAATAAGACTCAAGAAAGACAAGATGCAACACTGAAAGAACTTGCAACAGAGATTTTGGCAATAAAAAATTTCATCCAGGGGATAAATAATAAGACGACAAGCATGGAAAGCAGAATTAATCTAGCTGAAGAAGGAATCTCAGAACTTGAAGACCAGAACATGGAATTAACCCAATCTGTAAAAAACATAGAAAGAAGACTCAGAAAGAAAGAACAATGCCTACAAGCGATGTGTGATTACAACAAGAGGCCAAACTTAAGCCTGATTGGTATCTCAGAAGAAGAAAAGGAAATGGAGAACAACTTGGAGGAAGTATTCCAGGAGATAATCCAAGAAAACTTTCCCCAACTCACCAGAGATGTGACCAGCCAAGCACCAGAGATACAGAGAATCCCCACAAGACATCAAACGAGAAGACCAACCCCTAGACACATAGTAATTCACCTACACAAAGTAGGCACAAAAGAAAAAATCCTAAGGGTAGCAAGAGAGAAAAGTCAGACTATCTACCGGGGAAACCCAATCAGAATAGCAGCAGACCTATCAGCAGAAACACTATAATCAAGAAGGGACTGGAGCCCTATATTGAAAGTCCTCAAAGATAAACAATTTAAACCAAGAATTTCCTACCCAGCCAACCTCAGCTTCATCAGTGATGGAGAATTAAAATCCTTCCCAGACATCCAAGCCCTAAGAGATTATTCAGCTTTCAGACCAACTCTACAGGAGACACTTAAAAAGGTATTAAACAGAGAAAAAAGGAAAAAAAGAAAGACCACACACCCCCAAGAGAACAGCAGAGCACAGAATCAACAGAGAATACAGTGCAATAAAAAACTTGAAAACACATACACATACATTGACCCCATTGCACAAAGAAAAAAAGCAAACAAAGAAAAAACTTTATAAGAACCTCATGACAACAATAAACAATCACATTTCAATAATCAGCCTGAATGTGAATGGATTAAATGCACCACTGAAAAGATACAGAATGGAATACTGGATAAGAAACCATGACCCAATTATTTGCTGCATCCTGGAGACTCATCTCACTACAAGGGATGCACACGGACTCAAAGTTAAAGGATGGAAAATTAGTTTTCAGGCAAATGGATCACAAAAGAAGGCAAGAGTTGCAATCTAAATATCAAACAAAACAACCTTTGAGCTATCAAACATTTAAAAAGAGGTAAAAGGACACTACATAATGATTAAAGGTTCAATTCATCAACAAGAAATATTCATCCTAAACATATATGCTCCCAACATAGGTGACCAGCATTTATAAAGCAACTACTAAGTAAACGAAACAAAGATATTGACTCTAACACTAGTATAGCAGGGGACTTGAGTACCCCACTAACAGCCCTAAATAGATCACCGAGGCAAAAATCAACAAGGAGATCCAGAACCTAAACTTGCCACTCAACCAAATGGACTTGATAGATACCCACAGATTATTCCACCCAACAACCACAGAATATACATTACACTCATCATCACATGGAATGTACTCCAAGATTGATCACATCCCTGGCCATAAATCAAACATAAA
>CAUYQG010063783.1:0-14607 GCA_963574415.1 Tarsius wallacei
TTCAGTGGCCAAAACGATTGACACATTGGTTCTTTTCTTTCCCACATTTCCTTGACATAACAAGCCTAAATTAACTGGGACACCACAGGTAGTTCAAATGCGTTATGGGGAATGATGCCAGTTAGAGGAAAAGAGAGCAATGCAATTTTAATTTACACAGTTTCCTCCAGGATAAATAAGATACACTTCGATTTAGAGTTCATCTAAATCCCAGTTTTCTACACCCCCTCCCAGAGGGGAAGGTGTCCATCTTTTGAGGAATTTCAAGGTCTCTAAAATATCAGCAGCTTTTGGTGTATCCCTTGATAACTTTCCTTTATAGGAGTGGAGACCTTGGCCTTGAATGATTTGATGTATGATACCCAACAGTCAGATCAGATACACTGGAAGCTTCTTTTGGGTGATTGTTCTGGATGAGGCTCTTTGGACAGGAAAAACAAACACATTCATGGATCTGGGCAGGAGCAATAGCTTTCCTTAAAAAAGTTAGTTGGCACATTGAAGGCATATTCTCAAGGGTCCAAAGGTCTCACTTGCTTGCTGCACATTAGTCAGAGGCAAGAGCCTGAATGGTTTTGGAGAAGGAAAGCCCCACTGGGCTCACTGGTTATTGGGCTACCGGTCATCCATCGTCTGAGCAATTCCATCTGCTTGGTAGTTGGTATCAGTCCCTTCGTTGGTGAACACTGGAGGATGACAAGATGCACGCAACCATCCTTCCAGTGATTATCCACTACTACATCTGCATAATAATCTGCTCCAGAATGAGATGGGTATGTGCAAAGATAAAGATAACATACATATATTATCATCTTGTACAGGCCTTGCAGAATGCCATGTATGACAGTAAGAGCATAAAATCAGAAATAATTAAATAACTGAAGGCTGATGGTGGGCAAGATAAAGCTTCACATCAAAGAGACTACATTTGTGGAAAGCTTCCTTTCTCATGCAACTTTGTTTGTCCAGCAACTGTGCCAGGTATTCATAGAAGATGGCAAATTATCTTGAGTAAACTCCCGTAGTGACAGCTGAGGGAAATATTTTTATACTACAAAAATAAATAAATAAGATTACAAAAGCTCATTATATATAAAATTAGGTTAGAATGCATTTATAAATACTGTCTGATGTATAAATCAATACTTAAAAAAACAACAACTCATTCAGTTCACAGACACTGAGTTATGGAGGCCCAAGTTCACGAACTATATCTACAGCTGATTGGACAATCGATTGATTACAGCAGCTTTCTCCTGACCAGAGATCACCCACTGTGCCCTGCAAAGGCTGGGAACTGAGTGTCTTCCTGCCTCTTCCTCAACTTGTGACTATAGGGCTTAATTGTAATGCATATTACTGTTATGTCTTCAGCAAAGTTAGCCTGGGATGCAGGTAGCATGCATGTTTACTTGTCACACATGCAAACAAATCTTTTTCATGAATACTGATACTCCTGCTGATCCATGTTGAGTATGGCTACTTGGTCAATCCATTCATTCATAATTCCTTTCTCATCTTTTCCTCCATTGAAGCACCTGCCAGCTAAAGTCTCGGTAGGAAGTTATGCCCACCCACCCCTGCAGCCTGTTAGGGTAGTTTCTGCCTTCACAACCCTAAATAAGAAAGGGAGTTCCATTCTAATATTATACATTGAGGGATCGTAGAGTTGACAGCACAAGCAGGTGGAAAAACATACATGGTAATTGTTGCTGGGTGCGGTGTGGTGTGATGCTCCATGATCTCTTTGACTCACCACAGAAAAGCTTTTCAGCGCATAGCCAGCACAGTTTTAAGACAGAGTTTATTTGAGAGAAACAGAGAGAAGAGACAGAGACAGAAAGACAGAGAGACAGACATAGCCATCTTAAGAAAACGATTGTCTCTTTGCTTTTGACAGGAAGATTGATATACTTACACAATGATTATTATGCTAACCACGAGCTGAAGTGTGGACTGCAGGTATGCAATTTAAGTTTGCATTACCATCTGTCCAGTTTGATTAGAGAAGGGATGGGTTTTTTCTGAACACGCATTTGTTTTCCACAGGGAACTTGATAGATTTGTCTCTATGTGTGTGCAGAGAACAGCGTGGTCAATAGTGAGGTGAAAACTTCCAGGACATCACATTCCACACTCTTGTGAACTCTCCCTCCAGAAAGCCTCATGTTCACAAGGGGACAATACAAATAGATCTCTTCAATGTCTGTCATCAGAAGATCTGATGTCTAAGAAATACACTCAGAACATTCTTTAGATGGAGTCCACAGGGAAAGAAAATGTTATCCTGTTTGGGGGAAGAAAAATTATTTCATTGCATGTTACTTCCACCTAGTCCTACTGTGTCATTCAAAAAGGTACAATTAAGTGCACAATTGGGGTAAGATTCAGGAGAATAGTCTGATAATGCTGCAAGCAGTAAGAGTAGAGAAAAGGAAACTACTTTACCACTGGCAATCCTGGTAACGTCACAGCCCAGAGGAAGAGGACCTCTAAATCCCTCAGATTCAAATGTAAGAACAAGTAACACTCCCTTACCCCATACATAAACTCTTTACCAATATAATTAGTCTGGAGTAAAAATTAATGTGTCCAATGCACAAACTTTATCTGAGGGGGAGAACTTAGGGAAGAAAATAAAATGGAACAGAAAAAATAAATCATAGTACAGCATACTGAAACCTCTTACCTTAACAACTTCAGTGGCCTCAGATTCATTTATCATGGGGCATTTTAGGGCCCATGGGTAATAACAGATAAGCTCAATATACTTGTATTTTCCATGTCTCCACTTATATTCTAAGTTATTTAGGTCTATTTCCAGATGAAAGTCATATAACCAATGCCTAGTGTCAGTGTGAGGGACACACTTCTAATGAGCAAAACACTACGAAGAAGGAAAAACTAGGGACCCATTACTGTAAAAATGAGTTACAAAATATGTGTGTGAGAGAGATAGAGTGTATGTGCGTGTGTGTGTGTGTGTGTGTGTGTGTGTGTGTGTGTGACCTGGGGTCCTTTAGGCCATAATGAAGGGAGAGTCTTTGTGTGAAGGTACTGTCCGATGTGATCTTTACTCAAAGATGAATGGGCTCCCCAAACTTCCTTGAAAGATTCTGGACTCTACATGTAACTTGACTGTATTTGTGTCTTCATGTTTCTGTATCTGCATCTTCATGTGTCTATATTTGCATATCTGCCAGTCTCAGGGAAGAGTTCCCTGGACATTTCATTAAATCCTTGCTTGAGGGTCACCTTACAGAGTTTGCTGAGTTTTGTGAGATCAATTTACTATTTCAAGAGCAAGTATGAAAATAAAATGGTGTCTTGAAGGCACATTATAAACCCGGGCACACCCACTTTACATTGCACTAGAGAGGCCGAGAGGAACATGCTCTGTGAGTCCAGAAGAAACCTCCCTGCAAAGTAGTGGGTGGGCTGCAGAGGGCACTCAGGACACACCCACCACAACCTCCTTCCCTGGAGCCTATGCACAGGAGGATGAGGAAGGGTTTCCTCTCAGAACCACATTCTTCCTTATTTAAGTACCAAAGTGCTCCAAAAATAAGAATTTAGCAAAGACCGTTGATGTATCCTTGAGTGTCCTATTATATTTGAAGCATTTATCAAACCCAGCAAAATTAATCTTAAAATAGAAAATTGTAGTACTTTCAGATATATTAATAATTAGGAAAGAAGAACACGGATACTTTTATTAAATCAAATACCAAGAGAAGAACTGTTGCCAGAAGCTTGCAGAGGACAAGGCTGAGCAAATATTGAAGTTGTAGCTGTGTCATTTGAACAAAGGATCACTGAGTACCAAATCCTGTGGGATTGGTTTTGTAGTGGTGAAGTTCAATCATTACAAAGTTCTGGCCATGGTGGTAGGAACACATTATTAAATAAGGATTTGGACTGAAACCTCAATATACAGGCCCATGTTTCATCTCTCTTCTCTTTGTCATGCTGGATCATGTATTGAGTTATAAAATACTCTTCATCATTAATATGCAAATAATCTGAGTTCTAATGAGGTAATTGCAGATGTCTGTGTCCTAAGAGTATCACTCAACAACACATCCTTCTATTACAAAAGCCCCTGAGAGCACAACTCCTCATCATGTACTGGAGCTGGAGAATCCTCTTCTTAGTGGTAGCAATTACAGATAAGCAGATTTTCAGTTACAAGGCGAAGGAGGATATCTGTGACAGAAAATAAGGTTTTTATATGCTTTTTTCTTCTCCACAGGTATTCCTTCCCAGGTCCAGAAGGTACAGTCTGGGACTGAGGTGAGGAAGCCTAGTGCCTCAGTGAAAGTCTCTCACAAGGCTTCTGGATACACCTTTACCAACTACATGAACTGTGTGAGCTGGTATGACAGGCCCCTACACAAAAACATACGTTGATGGGATGAAGGGTCAATACCAAAACCAGTAACAAATGTTATACATAGAAGTTCCAGGGCAGCATTACCATGACCAGGGACATATCCACAAGCGCAGCACCCATGGAGTTGAGCACCTGAGATCTGAGGACACGGCCATGTATTACTGTGCAAGAGACACAGTGTGAAAACTCACATCCTGAGAGTGTCAGAAACCATAAGGGCCAAGCCAATTGTTCTGGGCTAAGAGGATGACAGGGAAGCTGAGGTATTAGGCTGTGTAGAAAATGATGTCAAATATCCAAGAAAAAAGAGCCAGGCTCGGTGGCTCAGTCTGTAATCCCGCGCCTTTGGGAGGCTGAGGTGAGTGGATTGCCTGAGTCCGCGGGTTCGAGACCCGCCTGGGCAACTTGGCAAGACCTCATCTCTACAATAAATCAAAAAATCAGCCGGGCATGGTAGCGCATGCCTGTAATTCTGGCTACTCGGAAGGCTGAGGCGGAAGGATCGCCGGAGCCCAGCAGGTCGAGGCTGCAGTGGCCGGGAGTGGCCAGCGATCACCTGATAAGCAAAATAACAGTGTGAAGAAAGGCAACAACCACTAACACTGATACACAGTCCCATGAAGATTGTAGAAAGAAAGTATGTTATTACAAGTGTTATATAAAATGGTTCATATTTATTAAAATGCCAACTCATTAAGAAAAAAGAGCACTGAAAACCAAAACCCAAAATATATGAAACTACAATTGATCAAACTTAAGGGAGAAACAGAGAGTTTTAGAACAACAGCTGAAGACATTAACATTTCAATTTCAATAATGGACACAATGCCCAGAATAAAGATAATAAAATAGAAGACTTAAACAACACCATGAGCAGTTAGTCTTTTTAAATATATACGCACATTATGATGAGAAGCATTTTATTGATTTTTTTTTTTAGTTGGAGCTTTGGTGATCCTTCCACCTCAGCCTTCCAAGTAGCTGGAACCACAGGTTTCACTAACGCCTGGTTATTTCTTTTTCTTTTTTTGCAGAGACGAGGTCTTACCAAGTTACTGGGGTTGGTCTCAAAACCAGAGACTCAGGCAATCCACTCGCCGTGGCCTCCCAAATTGCTGGGATTATAGACTGAGCCACCAAACCCAGGCAAATTGATATTTTAATAGTACACCTTATATAGCTTGAAGGAGGGGATTAAATATATCCCAAACTATCAGAAGAAAGAGAAATTGTATACAGATTGTCTTACACAAATATGGTAGCTGTGATATCCAGGATTTATAGTGTGGCTCAGGATGAAGACTTAGAAGAGCCAAAGATGCAATTCTAAATCAGAGTGTGGCACCCTGGAGCCCAGGACAGTCAGTGACATAGTTTCAGTCAGGAGGCCAGTGGCCTGGAGACCCAGGAGAGACAATGGTGAAGTTTCTGTCAGCTACTTGCAAGTAAAGACTCAGGAAAACTCAAGGCGTGGCTCCAAGCAGAAGGCAAACAGACAATGACAACGGAAGACCAATGAGGTAGTTCAACAATGAAGTATGGCAGTCTAGAAACGAGAAAAGGCAGTCAGAAGGCTGACAAGAAGAAACCAAGAAACTCCATGAAGCTTCCATCCAAAATCTGACAACCTGGAGACCCAGGAGAGCCTGTGATTTATATAGTCAGAGGAATTCGGAATGACAACGAGGTAGTTTTATTCAGAAGGTTGTCAGGTAGAAAATAAGAAAAAAAATAATGTAGCTCTAGTCAGAAGGTGGGAAGCCTGCTGACCCAGGACATCTTATGATCTACACTACTTCTAAAGGAAATCTTCTAGAAAATTTATTCTTGTTAACAGAGAATTGTGTTTTTGTTTTATACATCTTATTAGATGGGGCCCTCAGGCACTTAAAAGACAATGTGCTTTTTTTCTGAATATTGTGAATGGGATTGTACTTTTTATTTGGGTTTCCGTTTGCATATTGTTGGTGTATAGAGAGGCGACTGTCTTTTGCACATTAATTTGATAAACTAAGACTTTTACAAAGTCCTTTACCAGTGCAAGGAGGTTTTGACACATTCTCTTAGGTTTTCATTGTAAAGCATCATGTCGTCTTCAAAGAGGGATAACTTGACTTCCTCTTTTCTTATTTGGATACCCCTGATCTCCTTCTCTTGTCTGATTTCTCTGACTAAGACTTCCAAATCTATGTTGAAAAGGATAGGTGAGAGTGGGCAATCTTGTCTTTTTACGTTTTTCAGCAGAAATATTTCCAATTTCTGTCTGTTTAGCAGTATGCTGGCTGTGGGTTTTTCATACATGGCTCTTGCTATTTTGAAGTATGTTCCATCTATGCCAGGATATTCAAGGGTTTTTAAAAAAAAAGGGATGCTGGATTTTAATAAAAATTTTTCTGCATCTGATGATATAATCATTTGTTTACATTTGTGGATGTAGCTAATTGTGTTTATGGTCTTACGAATGTTGAACCAGCCCCGCATCCCAGAGATTAAACCAACTTGCTCATAGTGGATTATTTTTTAGATGTTGTTAAATCCAATTTGATAGTATCTTGTTGAGAATTTTAGCATCTATGTTCATCAAGGATATTGGCCTGTAGTTCTCTTTCTTTCTTTTTTTTTTTGAGTTGGAGTCTCACTTAGTCACCCAGACTGGAGTGCAGTGGCCTCTTCCAGCCACCGCAGCCTCGACCTGCTGGGCTCCGGCGATCCTTCCGCCTCAGCCTTCCAAGTAGCTGGAACTACAGGCACTTGCTACCACGCCCGGCTAATTTATTGATTTATTGTAGAGATGAGGTCTTGCTAAGTTGCCCAGGCGGGTCTCGAACCCGCAGGTTCAGGCATTCCACTCACCTCAGCCTCCCAAGGCACGGGATTACAGGCTGAGCCACCAAACCTGAGTGGTTCTCTTTCTTTATTGGATATTTACCTGGTTTTCTTATCATTGTGAGGTTAGGTTTGTAAAATTATTTGGGGTGAGTTCCATCTTTCTCAATTGCCTGGAATGCTCTCAATAAGATTGGCATCATCTCCTCCTTTTACGTTTTGTAGAATTCTGTTGGAAAGCCATCTGGTCCAGAGCTTTTTTGTTGTTGTTGGTAGTTTTCTTAAGACATAGTCAATTTCCTTGATTGTTATTTGTTGATTTACGGTCTCAATTTCTTCTTGTTTCAAGTTTAGAAGGTTGTGTGATGAGAGAAGCTTTTGATAGCTTAATGGTATATTGCCTGATACTAAGATTGTGACTCCTGCTTTCTTTTGTGTTCTGTTCACCAAAAGTTTGTTTCTATCCTCTTACTTTGAGTCTGTGAGTGACCTTTCAGGTAAGGTGAGTCTCTTGAAGACAAGATAATGTTGCCTCATGATATTTTATCCATTTTGAAATCTGTGTCTTTTCCGTGATGCATTTAGTCCATTCACATCCAGGCTAATTATCGAAATGTGATAATTTATCCCTAACATCAAGTTCTTATAGAGTTTGCTATTGTTGTTATTGTTTGTTTGTTGTCTTTCTTTTGAATTTGGGTTGATTCATTTGTGTTTTCAAGTTTTTCCTGCATGCTTGTGAAGAGCACTGTCTTTCTTTTATTCCTTTCTTCTGTGTTTCATACTTTAAGTGTTTCTTGTAGAGCTGGCCTGGAGACAGCATAAGCTCTTAGAGTTTGAATGTCTGGGATTTATTTTAATTCTGCATCACTGATGAAGCTTAGCTTAGCTGGGTAGGTAGTTCTTGGTTGAAATTATGTATCTTTGATAACTTTGAAGATGGGGCTCCAAACTCCCCTAGCCTGAAGTGTTTCTGTAGATAAGTCTGCTGCAACTCTAATTGGACTCCATCAGTAAGTAATCTGACCTCGTTCTCTTGCTTCTTTTAGATTTTTTTTCTTTTATGCTTTCTTTGTGTAGATGAATTACTATGTGTCTAGCAGTTGGTCTACTCATTTATCATCTTGCAGGGTTTCTGTGTCTCTTGTGTTTGAATGATCGCACCATGAGGGAAGTTTTCTTGAATAATTTCATGGAATATTTGTTCCATGGTGTGGTGTGTCTCTCTTTCTGTCTTAGAAAGTACAATTAATCCTATGTCCGATCTCTCAAAATAATTGCTCATCTCTTGAAGGGTTTGTACTGTCTTTTTAATATTCTTTTCTATGTTTTTCACAGTTTGGGTTACTTCCATATTTTGATCCTCAAACGCTGAGATTCTTTCTTCTGCTTGGCTAATTTTGCTTTCCAAGGTTATCAGTTTGTTATTTATGTCATTCATTGCATTTTTACCGCTGTTATCTCTATTATCAACCCCTTCATTCTTTCCTCCTTTCTTTCCTCAATTCTGCTTATTCTCTCTATTAAAGTCCATAGCCTCCATGGAAAACAGTGTGACAATTCCTAAAAGATCTAAAAATCGACCTTCCATATGACCCTGCAAACTCCCTATGGGGAAACTGCATAATAATCCATTGTGATTATATATCACATTGTAAAAAATCCAATCAACTTTCTATGGGCAGTAGCATATGTTTGTCTCAAAAATTAAGCCATGCATGCTTAAGTATGCATGACTGGTACAATGAAACTGAAAACATCTCATTTATGAGTTATTGTTCCTTTGGTCACTCAATATTCTCCTATTTGGATAACTGTGGTAATTCTAGAACTAATAAACACCAAGGGTTCCTGACTCTCCTTGTGAAGAAGAAGTGTGCATTTATCTGATCAAAATCAACCTGGTCAGATCCTCCCTAGTTCTGGATAAAGGCGGGCATCAGCAGCTTTGATGACTCTAGACAACTTTGGGTCGATTGCAAGTCCCTCTACGGTGGCAATGACCCCCCCACCACCACCGACGTTTGCCCTGTAAACTTTTGACAGTAGTCACTTTGCCCACCATGGTCACTATGTGTGACAGGTAATCAGAGTTCAATTCTGAAGAGGGAATCTGAGAAACAGCTACAACACCCAAAGAAGGCCACAGGCATACAAATTACCCACTTCTGACCATGGGAGGTAGTTACAAAAAATGACAGTACAGGAATCTTTTGATGCCCTGTAATTGGAACGAATCAGGCCCTTTATTTCATTCACCCTGAGGGAGAATGCAGCTGTGCTGGACTGAGGCGGAGACAGGGACAATGTTGATACCCTGAATTGTGTCATAAAATTACAATTGTAGAGGTAAGAAATGTAGGAAACTTATTTGTTGATTATAAAATAGCTTCACTGAAGTTTGTCAAACCATATGCTTGTATTTCTCCCATTTTCTTAAACAATTCAATTTCACATAACATCCCTGTGATGGAATTTTAGATCTCTACTTGTCTTTATTAAGGAATACATAAAAGGCTGCTAAAGCATTGTTCATTGTGTGTCTGTGTTGGTGTCTTCAAAGGAAATTGTTCTGACAGTCACTGAATTGAGTGGGCAAGATCTACCCTCAGTGTTTGGGAGCAAGGTCCAGTCTGGGGCCAGACAGATATCAAAGACACTGGAATGTCAAAATCACTCTCTCTCTCTCTCTCTCTCTCCCTCTCTCATGTAGTTGGGACACCCAATTCCTTTTCTTGACATCAGAACTTCAGTTTCTGTGGCCTTTGAACTCAAGGATTGAACCAGTGTTACCTTGGGTTTTCAGGCCTTTGGCCTCAGACTAAGAATTACACCATGAGCTCCACTTTTAAACTGGATCTCAGCCATGCTATCCAATTTTCTGGTCTTCCACCTTACAGATGGTTTATCCTGGAATTCCTCAAACTCCAACATTGCATTTACTAATTCTTCTAATGAATCCCCTCTAATCTATCTATCTATCTATCAATCAATCATTTTTCTCTCTCTCTCTATCTTCTATCATTAATCATTTCTCTATTATCTATCATCTATCCTATATATTTTCAATGTATCCTCTCTCCAATTTCCATCTATCTAATTTATCTATCATCTATATATCATCTGATGATTTCTCAATTTTCTCTCTATAATATCTCTATTGTCTACCTGTACTATTTATGTATCATCTATCTTTCTATCATCTATCACTATCATCTATTCTATCTTTTATTATTTCATCTATTTCTCCTACAAAATTGGTGTTCTTTGACTCTAGAGAGTTGACAAATGAAAACTACAATATTTGTTTAAAAGTCAAGCAAAATAAATAGCGAGAGACACTATGTTCAAAGATCAGAAATCTTGATATCGGTTTGATGTCTGTTATCTAATAATTGCTAATCTTTCAACACAAGACTAAACAAATTGCAGAAGGATTGTTCGAAGTAATAGACAAACAAGTTACTCCTAAAAAGTTTATAGAAATTTGAATAAACTAGAAACACCAAAGTTATTTAGAAAGATAAATAAATTTGATAATATCATCTTAAACAAAATCAATACTCATTAAAATCAAAGACTACAGCATACAACGTACACACAAAAAATCAATTAAGTACAATGACAATATAAAACTCAAAATTAAACTAATATTTTCATTAAAAGATAATCAAAATGATTTTAATAATAGTAATAGTCTTAGGGATCAATTTTACAAAAGCAGGTCAAAATTAAACAAACCTGTAAAACATTGCTTAAAGAAGCATAAAATGGAGGATTTTTTATGAAGATGGCAGTGTAGTTAGTAGGACTGGCTGAGTACGTGTCTGTGGGTGTGGGTGTATGTGTGTGTTTGTGTGTGTGTGTGATTGTATGAACAATTCTCCATGTGTTTCTCTGTGTAATTGGGTGTGTGAGAAGCTGACTGAATGGGGACTGAAGAACAAGTGGCCAGGACCCTCCCAATAAAGCTGCTGGTGCCACTGCTGCTCTGCTTGAATCCTAGTGCTTCCCAGAGAGCAGTAAATGACTGCCATTTTCTAAAATCAACATAAACAGTTCCTGGGAGAACTGCTGGTGGTTGCTCATCCCAACACCTCATCAAAAGGCTGAATACTGCTAGTGAGGGATGTGGAAGGAGTGCAGTGTGGGAGCCTCAGGCAGAATCCCCGAGGAAACAGTGGGACATGGACTGGGCTCCAGAGCCTGGTTACTACATCCTGAGATGCGAAGACTGTGGTAACTCCTGGAGAGGCAACTATTAACTACATTGGAGACAAGAACAGCAGGCAACAGAGAAACTGAGTAGATGCTCTAATAACTGGCCAGAGAAGTGCTCCAGGGTGGCCTCTGCAGAACAGCAGAACTGCATCTTGTGACCAGGTGCTATATCTGTGTTGTATTGGGGCGGGTCCTTGTGACCTCAAAGACTATTGACCTGAGAGCACAAGCCCTGTCAGGTAATAGCATATGCAGAACAACAGAAAATCCACATAATACCCACAGCCAGTTGCTGGGCAATAGATGCAGACAGTGGAACTGCCCAAGAAGGAAGCTGGTGAGTGTGTACTCGCTCATCCCCACCCCTAGGAACAAGTGAAAGGGGTCAGGAGGGCAAGACAGGGAAAGGACGCCCCATTTCTCCATTTCCCTGCTGTGAACTGGATGATCTGAGAGCTGTGACAAACCTGGGAGAGTAAGGAAGTGGGTGATATCCCAAGAGATATTGTGTCAAGTTATTTCAACCCCCTTTGTTCACACAGGCATGGACAGCTACCAATTGCAGGCAGCAGGGGTGAAGAATATAACATCTTAAGATCCAACAGTGAATAGGGAGCATGCAGTACCAGCTCGGAAGTCACAGAACCTGTCACAAGAAGAGCCTCTCCACTCAAAAAGACCTACTAAAGTTAAGAACTATTTATCAACTGTTTCCAAGGCGATATTGTTTTAATTTATTTGATTACTCGTCTGATTGTTTCGTTTGTAGGTTTGTTTCTCTTTTCTTTCCTTCTTCTATTTATCTTTACTTGTTCTTTATGTTTTTTATTGTCTATTTTTCTTTCCTCTTTTTATCTAATTCACTTGCTTCCTCTTTTTTCTCTCTATTCCCTCTTATACTCGGTCTTGGACTTGGGAATAATTTAAGCATGTGCTCTGTAAGATCATATTGTGCACAGACAAAAAGTGAATTCCAGTTGGCCCATTCACCATATAGCAAACATTGTTACCTGTCAATAAATTCAAAACACTTGCGGGACCCTCAACTTCCAGTAAGTGCTCAAAATTTTAAAGATACAACACAACTTCGAACCCTCAACCCTGCTTTATACTTGAACAAACCCAGAGTCCTGGCTCAAGAAAGGACAAATGATAGAGGAACTATCAAAAGTTTTCCATTGAGCAAGAGAATTAACAAGAAAGATAAGAGAATTGCTACAAATAAAAATCAACGAAGAACTGCTAGTAACCATTAGAGTCCCAGCAAAGAGTCAGTGTCAGAAAAAAAAATAGCTACTGGGACACAAACAATGGCTATTTCATAGAAAGACAGTACTCATTTACTTACAGAACCAGAGAATCATTTGATAAAAGGAATGAAAATCTAGAAATACAAGAGCTAAAACGAAATGAAATTGCAATGGAGCTAGACAAACACAAGAAAGTATACTCAGAAATAACAGAAATAAAGATCTACATCTGAGAAATATATGATGCACTGACAAGCATGGGAGGCATAATTGGCCAAGCGGAAGAATCTCAGAGCTGGAAGACCAAAATATGGCATTAACCCAATCTGTTGAAGCATAGAAAAAAAAATAGAAGAAAGAGTAAATCTCCAAGAGATTTGAGTTTTTTAAATCTACATCTGATTGGAATACCTGAAATAGAATGACATATGGAAAACACCTTGGAACAAACATTCCATGAGGTCATTCAAGAAGACTTCTCTCATCTGAACAGAGAGACGAATAAACAAGCACATGAGATCCAGAGAGCCCCTGTAAGACATCAGATAAGACCAATCCCCTAGACTCATAATAATTCACCTACAAAAAAGAAGTATGGATGAAAAAATCCTAAAGTCTGTAAGGGAAAAAGATCCATCTGCCTCCTGGGGGAGACCAATCAGAATTGATGGACTTCATTGCAGACACACTATAGGTCAAAAGGTATTGGACCCCAATCTTTAATGTTCTCAAAGATATAGAATTTGAACCAAGAATTTCCTACTCAGTCTAGCTAAATTTCAACAGCAATGGAGATTTAAAATCCTTCCCAGATATCCAATCCCTAAGAGAATATGCTGTTTGGAGACCAACTCTACAGAAGATGCTTAAAATGTAGTGTGCAGAGAAGAGAAAAGGCACAAAAGAAAGACCATATGCTTCACCAGATCCCAAACACAGAAGCAGCAGAACACACGGCCAATCTGCAGGAATGAAAATACACACATATATGAGGGGAAAAAAAGCTAAAAAACAACAAAACAGCTTTATAAGAGGAATACATCAGGGACAAACTCTCACATTTCAACATTGAACATGAACATGAATGGACTAAATGTACCACTGAAAAGAAGCAGAAATACTGGCTTCATAAAGAAATACACAAAACATTACCCAGTAATAGGCTGCCTCCAGGAAAATCTTCGCACCATAAGTATAAAGATAAACTCAAAGTTAAAAAATGCAAAAAAAAAAAAAAAAAAATTCAGGCAAACAGATCACAATGGAAGGTAGGAGTTGTACTCACAATATCAGAAAAAAACAATCTTTAAGCCATCAAACATATAAAACGTTACTAATGAGCACTACGTAATGATAAATGGTTTGAACAATCAACAAGAAATATCCATTTTAAACATAAATGCATCCAGCAAAGGAACACCGGTGGATGTAAAGGAGCTTCTAAGCAAGCTAAAGAAAAATATTGACTGTAACACTATCATGGCTGGGAACTTAAATACCCCATTAACAACCTAAGAGAGATAATCAAAACAAAAATTTAGCAAAGAGATGCGGAAGCTCCACTTGACATTAGATCAAATGGACTCAGTTGATACCTACAGAACGTTCCACCCCACAACCACAGAATACACATTCTACTCATAACCACATGGAATGTACCCCAAGATTGACCACATCCTTGACCATAAATCAAGTATACACAAATTTCACAATATTGAAATACTGCCATACACCTTCACAGACCACAGTAGAATAAAAATAAATAACATCACCAACAAAATTCCCCTCTTAGCAATGATGTCATAGTGTCCCAGAGGTATTGGTAAGATGCTTGTTCATTTTCATTTGGTTCTGGGAATCTTTTAATTTCCATTTTGATGTCTGTATTGACTCAGTAGTTGTTCAGAATTGTGCTAT
>CAUYQG010063788.1:0-16906 GCA_963574415.1 Tarsius wallacei
ACGGGCGTGAGCCACAGCACCAGGACTAATAACACGGATTTTTTTTTTTTTTGAGTTGGAGTCTCACTCTGTCACCCAGACTGGAGTGCAGTGGCACGTTCCCGGCCACTGCAGCCTCGACCTGCTGGGTTCCAACGATCCTTCCACCTCAGTCTTCCAAGTAGCCGGAACTACAGGCACACACTACCATGCCTGGCTAATTTTTGATTTATTGTAGAGATGAGGTCTCGCCAAGTTGCCTGGGTGGGTCTCGAACCCCGCAGGCTCAGGCAATTCACTTGCCTCGGCCTCCCGAAGTGCTGGGATTACAGGCTGAACAATTTTAATTAACCAAGTAAATGTCAGCAAGTGTAAAAGAGATCCACACTCATGCTCTGGAGATTTTATGGGAGTAGACTTGCACAGTCCCTACATCTGCCCAGATATCACTAGGATCCCATAGTCTTAAGGGAACCACAAGTTCTAATAATACTTTTCATCATAATTCCAGATCTAAGGTCCTACTTTACAGTTTTCACTACGTTAAGAACAGTAAACAATGTTAAGACTTCAGCCACCACAGTGTGATTGTTATATTGTCGGGAGAACACTAATGTGATGTCTTGGTGATCAGCAAAAGTGTGAACATGTGCATTTAACTTAAGAGAAGGCAACTCTACACACTTACATACACTCTACACACACAGAAATAAACATGCTGCGAGCAAGAGAGGAGAGAAACAGTTCCACCGTCATCCTCCTCACTAAGTGCAGGCCTTCCAGCAAGAATGAGTTGACACCATAACACGTCCTTCCCTAAGATGGCACCATGAACATGTCCTTCCCGCAAAGGGACCCTAAAGATGTCCTTACCTCAAATGGCAACATGAATATGTCCTTCTCTCAGATGACACCATGAGTATGCCCTTCCTTCAGATCGCACCATGACCATGCCCCTCCCTCAGATGACACCATGAATGTGTCCTTTCCTCAGATGGCACCATGAACGTATTCTTTACTCAGGTCGTCTCACTTCCTTTATCCTCTCAGAAGTCCAGAGTCTTGCCACAATAAGTGCAGTTTTAGTTTTTAAAGGTGTGTATTTTTCACATAACAAGGTAGTAAACCTACAACTTCATCTTGATATTGTATTAAAGCAATTGAAGTAAGATCCAAAGGTGACAACTGTATGTGCTTGTTCATTGCAGTACTGTTCACAGTAGCAAAATCATGGAAGCCACTCAGGTGCCCATCAAAAATGGATTCAATAAAGAAATTGTGGTACATATATAAGATGGAATACTATGTAGCCATGAAGAAGAACAAAATCATGTCCTTTGCAGCAACATGGATGCAGCTGGAGATCATCACATTAAGTAAACTATCACAGAAACAAATAACTAAATACTGCATGTTCTCATCCATAACCGGGCCCTGGTAACTAGACATAAGAGCACAAGGGTGAGATCTGCAGACCCTGGACATTGCTGGGGGAGGGAAGGAGAGAGAGGGGATAAGAGGCACAACCACTCATTGGGTCCTAGATCCACTACTGGGAGAGAGAAGCCCAAACCTCACCTGTACGCAAGTTACTTATGTAGCTAATTCTCACATGTACCCCACAACAAAAAAAGATGGTGGCAAAGTCTAAGTTGGGACAGTTGATCTCCAGTGTGGGGCCCCTGAAGATATTTGAATGGCTAGTATTGACTCCAGCAGTCCCTTCTTCTCTGCGGGGGACACATTCCAGAACCCCCAAGGGACACCAGCAACAGCGGCTAGCACCGGAACCTAGATAAGGTGTATCTTTTTCTGTATGTACATACTGATGATAAAGTTTCATTTATAAATTAGGCAAAGAGACTAACAACAATAGCTAACGATAAGAGAGAACAGTTATAACAATATACTGTAATAAAAGTAAAATAAGAACCCTTGACCACAGACTTGGTACTGCTGCTACAGTCAATCCGAGAGGTGGACAGCATAGACAGCGCAGATACATGGGACACAGGGAGGATTCACGTCCTAAACAGGACAGAGCGAGACAGTGTGAGATTACATCACACGACTCAGAGCAGCCGTGGAAAGCATATGACTTGTTTGTTTCTGGAATTTTCCACTTACTACTTTTGGTCTGAGATTGACCTCAGGTAACTGATGCCACAAAGAGCAAAACTGGATAAGAGAGGACTATGGCGTGTATGCTTCTTGCCTTAGAAAGTGATCCCTGTGGAAGATACAACCCTACTGTTTCTATAATTTATATTTGAACACACAATTATCCATAATATATTAATATTTTTCCAGGTGAATCCTTTTGGGGGGTTGTTTGACAAGAAAAAGTTTAGTAGAATTGGGACAGACGCTATCTAGTTACAGCTGCCAGGCAAAGTCTGGTTTTCCCTGGTAGGCCCTGCTCTGATCCCCTCCACCTGGTCGTGTGGCACTGGAGCCAAGTGCATCCTGGATCTGACTCTAAACACTCTAAGTCAGAACACCACGGGAGAAGAGGTAGCCCCATCCTGACTCAGTCTCCAGCCCAAACCCAAACCACAGTTAGCTCCGGACGAAGTGCTCCCAGTTCCCCCTACCCCCCACATTCATGGGAGGAAGGTTGAGGACAGCAACTTTCCACACTCCTGGGAGTCAGAGAAGCCCTAGAGGTAGATGATTCTCTGGGAACCATGGGTTACACGTAGGGTAAGGAGAGAAGGATGTCGCTCTTCTGCCAGCATGAGGAAGTGGTTGTGTTCTCCCTCTTGTTGGCCCAGGAAAGGCTGAGCCCAGCAACGGCGATGAAGAAAGAACTCAACACAAGCAATCCTCCCCTGTCTTCCTTCATCTTTCCTTGTGCCAGGCTGGTGCATTAATGATCTACCCAGGGAGGTGGTTGTGAGAGGGCCAGAGGGGGAAGTGGTCACGTGTACAACACAAAGGGGGATGATGTGTGGTAAACCGAGCAGAGAGGCATGGGTCACTACAAGGTGGGGAAGGTGAATTCTGTGGCGCGTACACCACATCCTCGACCCACCTGCTCCTCTGCCCATACACTCTATAGTGTGACAGAAAGCGCAAGGCAGACACTGTGCTCCAGGCTCGTGGTGTGAAGGACTCAATCCCCTGAGGATCATTCTGTCATCTCACAATCAGGTGGATGATGTTTCATAAGCCCAGGATTTGGTGTCAGAAGACCCAGGTGCCTGTCTTGCTTTGAAGTCCCTTTCTGCTGAGTGGTGATGGGCATGTGACTAGGTTTCTCTTAGCCTTGGTGTAGTCATCTATAAAAGGATGAAGTGAAAGCCCCCAGCACGTTGGTGATGTTCATGAAGTCTGGATGGGAATCAGTATTGTAGAAGCCGAGTCAACTCACCTCTGGAATAACTGCCTGAAAGCTACGAACTATTCCCATCTCTGGACTTTTGGTGAAAAAACTGGGCTCGTAATGTCCTGGGAGGACATTATTTTGACATTTTGTTTAAGACTGGTTCCTAATTTGACTCGGTTATCTTAGGCAAGAATGTTTTCAAAAGACCTGAGTGATATTATTAACAAATGGGTTACATCTTCCCTTCACAGAGTTAAGCCTCTAATTACATGTTGAGCTGATTTATTAGTGCTACAGGCTTAAACATTTCCTAACAATTAAGACTGACTAGAGATGCCGGCTAACTGTCCACATAGAAGGGATCTTAACAGCAAACACACCGTGGAGGAAGAGGTGATGCTTGGTGGATGAGTCACAAAGAAAGACTTAGAGAAAGGTATTAATTAGGGTCATAGGAAACTATAACAAGTAAAATATGGGTTAAGTATCAGCACATTTCCCTTAAGGACATACTTCCCTTGTGAAGTATGCCTTCCAAAGGAGGTGATTATGGCCTCCGAGCTGAAGACCTTTACAACTAGACTGAACAGAGTCCTTGTGAACATCCCAAAGAGAAGAATCCTACCCTCACTGGGGTGTTGGTAGTAACTGGCAGCCCTTTGCACTAAGGGTTTTGAGTCGCTGAGACACTCGTTAACCGAGTCCAGCGTGAAACATCACATAAGCCCAAAGTTCTCGCCCTTGAGGACGTAGCGTCATTCCCATCGCCACTGTTACTTTTAGGACAAGCTTCTAATATCACTGGTATTAATATAAAAACTCTGTAAGTCTGCTTTCATTTTTAATATCCAATGTAAATGTTGATTGTTTTTCATAAAACAATAAAAATAAAAAACTGACTTTAATTTTTTTGGACTTAATTTTTTTACTTCCTGCTTAGTAGAGTTTGAAATCATCAAAAGTGTAGGGATGGCCAGGTGTGGTGGCTCACGCCTGAAATCCCAGCACTTTGGGAGGCCGACGCAGGAGGATGGCTTGAGCCTGGGAGTTTGAGACCAGCCTGGACAACATGGTGAGACCTCATCTCTACAAACAAAAAACAAAAAATTAACCAGGCATGGTGCTGCACTTGTAGCCCCAGTTACTCAGAAGACTAAGGCGGAAAGATTGCTTGAGCCCAGGAGATGGAGGCTGCAGTGAGCTGTGATTGCACCACTGCACGCCAGCCTGGACGACAGTTTTGGCTGATAGAATGTTAGTAGACATAGTGTGAGCATGCCTCAGCTAGCCTGTGAAGTGACATCTGAGGAGTGGTGGGCTCAAGCTAAGCCCAGTCCAGATAAGCTAAGCCCCAGCCAGCCCACCAACAAATGTTTATTACTAAACAATTACATTACAACTGAGTTTTGGGTGGTTTGAAATACAACAATGGTAACCGATACAGGCGATGAAGATGTGGCTGTGATATTGAAAGAAAGGAGTGACAGATTCTGATACATACTTTGAAGGGCAAATGAACAGTTCTTTGGTAATAACCAATACTGGGATTGAAAGAGAGAGAATGTTCAACAATTAGTTCCAACTTTTTAATTTTTAAGTGAAAGAAGAGTGCTGACATTTCCGTGGCAGAGAAAAATAAGAGACTGGATTTTGGATTTGTGAAATTTAAAGCAAGGGTGGAGGATTCAAGGGGAAAATGGTGATAGGAAGTTAGAGATAAGGAGAGGGAACTTGAATCCGAGGGCAGAAGAGGATATTTTAAGTCCTGATTTGTTATGTACTGAATTGTATTTCCCCCAAATTCACAGATTGAGACTGTAACCCCCAATGTGACCATATTTGGAAACAGGGCTTTTAGGAGATAATTAAAGTGAGATGAGGTCATAATGGTGGGGTTCTAATCGGATGGTATCTTCAGCCTTAGAAGAGGAAGACACACGCACATGCATGCGCGCGCGCGCACACACACACACACACACACACACACACTAAGGAAAAGTCCATGTGAGGGTATAGCGAGAAGGTGATGGTCTGCAAGCCAGGAAGACTCACCCCGACCCTGCTGCACTCTGATTTCAGGCTTCCAGCCTTCAGGAAACAAACTCCTGCTGGTTATGCCATGCAGTCTAGGGCATCTTTTCATGGCAACCTGAGCAGACTGATACAAGTCTAGAAAAAGCCTGAAGCAGAGCGGAGAGGAGGAAAAGCTGAAGGTGAGGATGAGGCTGGAAAAGACCTAAAGTAGACTTGGGGGGTGGTGATCCAGAGGAAAAATGGGTCCTAGTTGGGAGGGGGCATGAGCACATTGTGTAGGGTGGTGTCCACACAATAGGTGGAGCACAGGCTTGGAGGCAGCACCATGGATTCTTGATTCTTCCTCTGCTGCTGGGGAGCCTTGAGCAATGACCAGGACCCTTAGGGCCCCACTACTTTATTTTTAAAATGGCAGTCATGACATTTCTTGCCCTATGTGGTCATTTGAGATATGCAAAGATGAACACATGCACAATGCTTAATGTTGTGCATGACACGTGTTGACGATCATGAACTCTTGCGAAATGACAGGTGTCACTTCAGGAGAGACGGTGTGTATTCAACGGTATCAAATATTACAGGCGGATCAGTGCAAAAGAGGATGCAGTAGTTGTCATGTGATGCTCTTCTAGAGAAATTTGTAGTGAGCATCGAGTGTTTCAGTACGATGGCCTAGGAGAAGACAACTCAATATATTGCTATTGTCAACTTACTCAGAAGGCTTTGTGTTCCAGCTCTATGTAACTCTAGGAAAACATGCTCCCTTGAGCATACGTGGTCCCTTGTGTTTATTCCATCTTGACAGACAATCTCTTGACCCACTGTCTGCTTCCTGGAGCTGTGCCTGCTGTTGGTGCATTCTGAAGTCCACAGAGATTCACACGATGGGTTATACATGAATGATTCTATTTTCCCCACTGATTGTGGATGTCTCGATGAAGGGTGAGGAGTGATGCCAGGCGGGGGTCGTACCAGAAGTCAGGATTATTGGCCTCTCTGCACTCTCATTTCAAATTGATTAGCTAGACCGGGAGTAGAAAGCCATTTATCTTTATTGAATACATTGGGGATATCTGAACAAGAAAGTCTGAAGTAAGTCAACATTATCATTCCTAAGAAGCAGTTACTTAGGTATATGCTTTCCCTTTTGGGGGTAAATTTATTTTTCTATTCATCGTGTGTGCTGCTGAGTGCATTTGCATTCGCAAAGCCCCTTATTTGGTGAAATCCTTCTTTTGGAAAGTGTACCCGTCAGTTATTATCTACTTACAAAGGAAGAGAGGATGATGTCATTGAAAACCATTTATTCTTGAGGATTTACATAAATGCAGAACGCAAATAAAATAACATTTTCTGAATAGTTCCCTGTACATATTCACTTTGGGAGAAAATAAAAATTGTGGATTTCTGGTAAATTTTTTCTTCTGTCAAACCTAGGTCATGTGGAGTAACTAATCCAAGTGTTTTAACTCACTGATTTGACTTGCTTCTGGCAGGAGGCACGTTAATGATAGAAATGAGAGGGACATTGTAATTAAAAGAGCAAAGAAGAACCGCACGGCGTTTTGCTTGTAAGAATCACCTCTTGTTACTGGAAAAATTGCACTGGAGCATCTTAATTTCAGAGTCAGATCCATCCTCCCTGTCTAGACATAATCCTCTGGCTATGGAGGGAAGCGTTTCTTTTTGCCCTTCCACCAAACTTCCCGCTGCAAATCCGCTTTTGCCTGCGCCCCACTGTGCAGATTTGAAGGGCGGTGGGCTAACGGCTTCTGATTAGTTTACATGCAGAGAGAGGGGGAGAGAATGGGAAGGACAGAGAGAGAGAAGAAAATGAGAGAAACAGGAGATGGATGACACATTATCTGCGTGTGGCTGGAGGCCCACATCTTGCCCATTATGCCATCTTGCCATCATGCTGGTTTACCCATCATGCTATCTTGCCCATCATGCCATCTTGCCATTGTGCTGTTTTGCCCTTCGTACCATCTTACCTGCCATGCTGTCTTGCCCACCGTGCTGTCTTGCCCTAGCTATGACCCTTCTAAAAGCTACTCATCTTGACTCATAACTGCCACCCCAATGCCAACCTCTTCTCTCATAGTAGAGCTAAACCCTTCCGGGTGGAAGACTCAGCCCAAGCATATTTCTGGATGTGTTTTCTTAGGTACGTGCTGGAAGTGGGGATTGGGACATGGTGAGGAGTTCCTGGAAAGTACTCGACTGGCCCTGTCAACACAGTGTCCTGACTCTAGGTGCTGACTTCCTCCAACTAATCCTGGGGATGCCAAGGAGAGAAAAGTATTGAGAAACATAAGAACCTGGGAGAGGGTGAAATTATCCTGGGTGACAGAGGATGTTAGACTGGGGGTGAGGGTGAGGGTGGCACTGAAATCCTCAGATCAGACCAGCCAGAAAACACCCTCTAGCTTGGGTGGACAGCAGTGCAAACATGTGTGGGAGGGCAGCCCCAAGTCTCCTCTTCTCCCTCTCCTCCTCTCAGTTCGCAGTGGGAGGGGTCATTGCTGTTCAGAGAGGCAACTCTTGACAGAGTTTAGCTCCCTTGGTCCAGCTGTGGAAGGATTCCAAGCAGGCATCTAACTGGTAGTGTGGAGAGCGAGCCCAGTGCATGATGGAGGGTGAGTTGGAGTACCAGAGGTATTCTTCTTGGGGGAGCATGCCGTCCTGCGACAAACACACTCCGGTGGGTGGTGGAGAGGTTAGGCTTTTGCCACATCTCTTGGAAACATTACCAGCCAAGACAGCAATTCTTTGAGGTACAAGTCACCCTATGAAAGAAGAAAAACTGAACAATCTGTGCTAGAGTAAGCAACATTAATGTATCAGATAGAACAAAAAAAGTTAAAACATACTAAAATTTCTCAAGGAAATAAGGGAGATTATTGAGAACACAAAAGAGACACACATTGTGAGCATGAGTCAGTGAAAAACACCAGGCGTAAAATAAGAGAGCTGAAATAAAGAACTCAATACATCTGAAAATGAATGAGTGAACTATAAGGTCAGATAGGGAACTCTCCCAGGAAGCAGCAGGCAGGAGAATAAAACAGGAAAAGAGAGAGATATAGAAGATAGAAATTTTAAAAAGTCAGGATCTGTATAACAAGGAGTCATGAGAAGAGGGGATAAATAAATAGTGGAAAGAAATATTTGAGGAGATAGTGCACAGAAATTTTTCAGAATTAAAGAAAGATATAAGACCTTCGATTTAAAAGACTCATGGACTGATAAAATAGAATAGATGAAAAATAAAGTCATACCAAGTTGCAATATACTAACATTTAAGACTGCCGAGAAGAAAAGAAAACTTTAACAAGCTATCAAAATAGGAATAAGGGTGAGAAAAGAATGGGGGATTATAACTACAAAGGAACAATAATAATATCACCATTATAGACATTGAATGCCTTTATATGTGAAAGTTATTAGAACACTTTCTTGTATGTAGTATGCATCTTGTGTTAGCTATTCTTATCAAACTTCTCAACAACAACTCTAGATGGAAGAAGACCATAGAGCAATATCTGTGCTATTGGTTAACACAACATGTTAAAGGAAAAGGTCTTTGAAATTAGTATTTTATGATACTATCAGTGACATAGGACTGGGAAAATTTATAGCATAAGATTCTCTTTAAATATATCCGTAGGCTGGGTGCAGTGGCTAACGCCTACAATCCCAGCACTTTGGGAGACCAAGGTGAGAGGCTTGCCTGAGCCCACGGGTTTGAGACCAGCCTAGTCAACTTGGGGAGACCTCATCGCTACAATAAATAAAAAATTTGCTGATCGTGGTGGTGCACACCTGTAGTTCCAATTACTTGGAAGGCTGAGGTGAAAGGATCACCTGAGCCCAGCAGGTCGAAGCTGCAGTGGCTGTGAGCATGCCACTGCACTCCAGCCTGGGCGACAGAGTAAGACTCCAACTCAAAAATATATATGTGTGTGTGTGTGTGTGTGTGTGTGTGTGTGTATTTCCTTAGACAAATATTTCTAGCAGGAAGAGAACTAGATCTCTCAAATGCTAAGAGATGTGTAAGGAGTAAAGTTTGATTTCATAACAAAATGCAAAAATCAGGAAGAAAAACAAGATATATCTAATTATTTTAATTTCAAGCTAAAATTCTATGTGATACCCAAATGACCAGAAACAAGATGACCAGAGAAAAGTAAGGACAGGATAAGTCATCTATTTTTTAGAGGGGAAAGAGTGGCAGTTAAAGCTATTATTAGCTGATGAAGTTGATGATAAAATCATCTCTTTTAATAAATTAAGTATCAGTGAAAAAGAAATAATATGTCATCTGCAACTTTCATGCCAGCTGAATAAAATTCTGTATTTCTAAGGAAGTTAGGAGTGTTAGCCTTGATAGTCCCAAAAAGCAGAGTCTGAGACAAGAGCTTACTTATAGATGGTTTATTCTGGGAAGTGATCCCAGTGAGCAGGGTGTGGACAGGGTGAATGAAAGAAGGAAGGAAAGGCAGGAGAACCGGCACAAGGATGCACTCAGAGCTGTGGAAAATGGTCCTACAATTAATTAGACAAAGGAAGCATACTGGCCACAGCAAGAAGCAAGAGATGAAAGATGCAGACCAAGTAAAGTGCTGCCAGGTTGTACCATGAAAAGTTGACCACTGCAGGAGAGACTGGTGAGGCAGAATACATGTGTGCTAGAGCACAAGAGGTATCTGATATACAAGGGGGGGCGGGGGGGGGGACTCAAAAAAACCCAGAATTTATTTAGAAAAAATTGTATGTCTTTTCTTATGTTTAAACTTTGGTCACCTTCAAAGTACTCTCCGTTTGATGCAATACACCTAATGAGATACTTTTTTCCATGGCTCAAAACAGTTTTTGAACTCATCCATTTTTATGTCTTTTAGTGCTTCTGCTTTTTTTTTTTTTAACCTCAGCAAAATGTTTTCCTTTGAGGACTTTTCTCATCCAAAGAAACAAACAAAAAAAAATTGCTGGGGGTGAGATCAGGTGAATAAGGAACGTGGGGCATGGTGGTCATGCTGTTTTTAGTCAAAAACTGCTGAACACTCAGCCTGATATGAGCAGGTGCACTCATAAATCATCCATCATGCAATGGGCAAGCACGTTGAAAGAATATCCAAAAAGAAAAATTCACTGAAGCCGAATGCAGCCGCTCACAACAATGCTACACTGATGCCGATGGGTTCCTAGCACAATTACCTAGCAGGAAAAACCTGTAATACAAGGGGCCCACCCTCCAAAATATAATTCCAGGGTTTTTTTGGGTCCCCCCTCATAGTGGGAAGAAGAGAAAATTCAGAAAGAGTGATAAGAAAACACACAAAATTATATAACAGTAATGAGTACTAGTAGAATAAAAATTACAATAAATATTCACCAGTCAGAAGACAGAAATATTCAGGCTGAATTACAGAACACAATTGAAAAATATGTCTTAAGAAGAGATAGAGTTAAAATTTAAAAAGATTTTTAAAAGTTGAAAATAAAAAATAAGACCCATCAAGCAAATGTGAAGGCTTTGAAAGTAGGGTTAGTAAGCTGGAGTTTCTTTATTATTATTATTATTATAAAGATGTGGGGTACAATTCAGTGTTAGGTATACAAACATTGGTTACGCAGGTACCCTTGTTGATGAGGTATGCCCCTCCTTTCCCTAGCAGTTTCCCTCAACTGCCAATCCTACCCTCCCTCCTCTGACAGGTGCCCATTACTGCCAAATGCTTTCTTATAGTATTATAATTGTTCAAGGTCCACTTATGAGTGAGAACATATGGTACTCTGTTCTTTGTTTCTGTGATAGATCACTGAGCATGATCGAATCCAAATTCATCCAATGGACTGTGAAGTCCATATATTTATTCTTCTTTATGGCTGCATAATATTCCATTGTGTATATACACCACATTTTCTTTATCCAGTCTAGTAAGGTGGAGCTTCTAAGATGATTCTCAGTAATTGACCCACCAAGAGTAAAAACTAAGCACTGACTTAATTTAAGCAACCTAATAAATTTTAACTAACATGTATAGATGTTTATACCCTTTAAAAAACACAAATACACACTATTATTACTTTCTTTTATGTTTGTAGAGACAGAGTCTTGCTTTGTGGTCCAGGCTGGACGTGAACTCCTGGCTTCAAGTGATCCTCCTACTTCAGCCTCCCAAAGGGCTGGGGTTACAGGCGTGAGCCACTGTGCCTGGTAAAAGTGCATATTATTTTAAAATGGAACACTCACAAAAATTGATTATGCCATAAAGGAAACAAATTCCTCAACAGATTCCAAACATTCAACGTCATACATACTAAATTTACTGCCCATGATTAAATACATTTAGATGTTTAAAAATGAAAAAGAATTGCTCCAAAAATGCTTTATGTGTGGAAGTCAAGTGTGTGCGTGTGTGTGTGTGTGTGTGTGTGTGTGTACACTAAACTTCTAGGTTAAAGAATTCATCACAACAGAATTTATAAAATACACAGAAAGCACTACATATCGAAATTCCAGAGAAATAGCTTATGGTATGAGCCTCTAATGAAGAGTTGATAGCATGTGCCTTGATATCTGAAACAAGGCCTAACCAGAGTCTTCCTGCTCTCACCAGATATGATGCTACCACCAGGTGGGAAAGGCTCCCCACCCAGCTAGTTTCCTGATCAGCTAGACCAGCTGACACTGCACCCCACCTGGTCTTTGAACAGATGGGTTTTGCTCCCCTACAAACCCATGGAGGTATTCAGACAAGCCACTCACACTCTCCTGTGGGAGCCAGGAGGCACCTCACCCTCTTGTTACTACAAAGCCGGCTTCCCACAGCCCTGCCTGTTCATTCTGTTCCCTATGCAACCCTTTGTGGCCCTGCATGTTGATGCCCTTCTCCCCTCCCAGGCTGTGACTATAGTGGCTAATATACTTCTATCATTCTAGTGAGTTCAATGTCAGGTGTCCTATGTTTGGCCATTTCATGCTATTTCAGGCGGGGAAATCCCTTCCTCACCAACGAGGTTGTTAGGAGGCCATCAAAACATAGCTAATGTAGAATGTAGAGAAAATATAAAAGACTTAAATGTATTTATCAACATCAAGAAACACAAAACAAATGAGCTAAGAATTCAACAGAGAAAGTTAGAAAATGGGCATGAGAATATACCGAAAGGAAAAGAAAGAAAAATAATGAAGATTAAAAAAAAAAAATCCATGAAATAGAGACAACAAAACCTAGGGAATATACGTAAATTTTAAGAAAATAAAATAAAATGTATAATTGGCACAAGAAGAACCAGAAAAGTTTAATAGACTAATCCCAATAACATTTTTCGTGGTAATCAAAGCATTTTTATAGTTTTAGAGTTGAGTTTTACAGAATTATTACAGAACTGTTAAACTTTATATGAGTTATTTCAGAAAATAGAAGAAGAGAGAAAGCTGCCTAAGTAATATTGTAAAGTCAGTATAGCCTTGATTTCAAATCCAGGTGAAAAAAGTACAAGAAAAAAATATGTAGGTTCACTTTACTTATGAGCATAGATGGGAAATATAAAGAAAAAGTTTACGTTAAAAGCAAGACATAGAATTAGAAAGAAACAAGCAACTGTCATTTCTTGTATCTACATAAAAAACATAAAGGGATTAGCAAGCAAAATATTAGAGGTATTAAGAGAGTTTAGCAAGTTTGCCAAACAAAATCACTTTAAAAATTTCAACCAGCAGAATTAGCTATTTCCACAGCTATTTGAATAACATAGATGAGAAAAAATAGATTTTAGATATATGGCACAGGCTAAGCTAATTTGCCATATGGGGAAAAATAAAGTAACTCTGGACTTTACACCATGCATAAAGATAAACGCCACATAAGTTAAATATGAAAAATTGCAAGGTAAAACTATAAAGTTTATAAAATAAAATATAAAAGGGCATTTTCTAATTTAATTTTAAGGAATGACTTCTTGACTCAAACACTACTGCTCCAAACTGATGGCTATAACTATTTAAAAATTAAGAATTTCTGTTCAATGAAGGGCACCATAGACAAAGCTAGCAGAGAGGTCATTGAAAGAAAATATTTGCTAGTCCTAAAACTGGAAAAATCAGAGAACTCCTAGAAAAGGTTTTATAAGAAATGCAAAGAAAAAGAACTATGGCTCTAGAAGTGACACACCAAATGGAAAAGTCAAATAGCTCCTGGGTGTATGGAGAGATGCCCAACCTCACTAGTCATCAGGGTGGGGCAGGCAAAGAAAGACAACAATGAAGGACCAAGTCTTACTGGTCAGAGGGGTGAGAACCTGTAGTTCCAGCTACTTGGTAGGCTGAGGCAGAGGGATTGCCTAAGCCCAACATATTGACACTTGAGTGGCCATGAGCATGCCACTGCTCTCCAGCCTGGGTGACAGAATGAGACTCCAAATCCAAAAAAAAAAAAAAAAAAAAAAGAACAGAAAAGAAATAGGATAATATGAAGTGCTGGTGAAATCTGAGTGGAAACAGGGCTCCTGGACTCCTGGTAGGAACAGAAACAGGAATGGCCACTCAGGAGAGAAACCTGTTACTACTTATGTGAGAAAAAAATGTGTATCTGTACATATGTATACATGCATATCTGCAAGTGCAGATACATAAACATAGACAGATTATACATATTTTTTCTGTCTGGTGCCCTATCAGTATCACTCCTGAGTTTATACCCCAGAAAATATTCTCACAGATTCATAAATAGTCACATATGAGGATGCTCATACTCAGTAGTATGCGTTAAGAGAGACTTGAACGTAACCTAGATCCAATCACTAGAAAATGTATAAATAAAACATAGCAAATGCATATTTATTCTTTAGAATTCCAAACAGCAGTACTTCCAGCAACATGTACTTCTAGCAACATGGATAAATCTGAAAAGCACTGTGTTGAGCGATTGAAGCAAGGCACCTATTAAGTCTTCAAAATATGTGCATATTCAAGGGCATAATTAAACAAATTAGAGGGACTGTTAGAGTGTCTGTCGGAGGAGCGGACATTGGGATTGAAAGGAAAAAAAATTAAAAATAAAGCAAGACCAATGGCCTGCACACAACCAGGGACCCAAGAGTGCCATAAACACAGCTATGTTTCTGGAGCCCAGAGGAAAACAAAAAACCTCAATACCTCATTGTCTAATTGTTCATAACCGGACAGGAGTGCAGTGGCCGCTGCCAGCCACCGCAACCTCGACCTGCTGGGCTCCGGTGATCCTTCCGCCTCAGCCTTCCAAGTAGCTGGAACTACAGGCGCACGCTACCACGCCCGGCTAATTTTTTATTTATTGTAGAGATGAGGTCTTGCCAAGCTGCCCAGGCGGGTCTCGAACACGCGGGCTCAGGCAATCCACTCACCTCAGCCTCCCAAAGCGCGGGATTACAGGCGGAGCCACCGAGCCCGGCTGAAGGGGTGTTCTTATGTCCAGCCTCTATTCAGATCCATTGAAGCCGTTGAACTGGCTTTTACTTCCCTCTTCCCCTAACTCGGGTTTCTCCAAGCAGTCAGCATCTACTCCACCATTTTATTCTCCCATAGCTCAGAGAATCAATAACATCAAATGCTGAAAAGGAACTTGCAAAACCCAGATATGATTCAAATTAATTGAGTCAAAATGTATCCATTCCATGTACTGAACCTTTTCTGCACAGGTTAATTGGAAAATTGGGTAATTAAGTAGAAATTCTGATTAGTGGCTTGCCAACATGAAATTAAACTCCAAACTTCTCTTCTTGCTCAATAATAAAATTCTCAATTAAAATGTCAAGAAGAAGTTTCATCTAAATTTTTGAAAGAGGAATCTCAGTTTTGAAGTAGAATTTAACTTCCCAGGAAACTGAAAAACTCTAATGATTAGCTGGAGTACTACTGTCCTCCAAAACAATCCCATTAAAACATCCAAATGTTAATAGTTACTACTTACTGAGAATTTGCAAGATTCCATGCAATAGCTAAGCATCTCACATGCACTTTATGAGGTGGTTGCCATTAGTATGTCCCTTTTTCTGATGAGGAAACCTTGTTTTAAAGATGGAAAGTATGTAGCTGAAAATTACATATCTACTAAGTGGCCAAAATGATAAAGAAGACCAGTTTGAAGAGATACAGCCCCTTTCTCACAGGAAATCCTTTGTGTATGTTTGTCATGGGGCAGAGAAGAGGGTTCTGAATTGCAAGAGTTAACACCAGGTAGAAAGTGGGTGATCTGATGAGACTTGCCTTTTTGTGGTTGTAGACAAGATTCTCCTCGCTTTCAGATGTACTTGCTCACTTGGCCAATATTTTGGCCTCTGTAATACACACCTGTTCTGTTCTCTGGAACTCACAGTATGAGACCTCAGTTCATTTTGCCTGTCCAGATCACACCTCTGTGCAGTCAGCCCCAGAGACCTGTTGTGGCTCTGGTACTAAGTTCTGTTCTCACCTAAGAGAAAAGAGACCATATTCAGTGATGTTTATTTTCTGAGAATTATGGATCAAAGCATACTGTGCAGAAAATGCTTTGATATCTGTCTCTGTGGCCAGTAACTACTACTCAGTCACTGTGATTCATCGTTCTCTTTCTTTCCCATCTTCTTTTTCTTTCCTACTTTTTTCTTTTCTTTTCTCTTTCTTTTTTCTTTTGTGACAATCAAATCTCAGAATTGGGCAGGCAGTTTCTACTATATAGTGCTAAAATTTCTTAAGAAACAAGATAGCATATCTTGACAGCAAGCAGGAAGTCATGATGGTTGAAACTATTAGCTTGTGTGCTAAAGAGAAACAACAGCAACAAACCACGCTGAACCAGAAAACAAGAGACCTGTTCCTGACCTCCTTATAATTTCTTTGATAATGATCAACTGACTTAGCCCTTTTTGGGCCTCTGTTTTTTCATCTGTACGATGACGATAAGGAAGATAATTCCTGGTGTCCTTGCCAACATTTAATGTGGTCCTGACCAATTGAATGCATAACTTGAAACAAAATGGGATGAGCTGGGTTACGGAAACACCCAGAACGCAACATTTGAAGACAGCCTATGTGTACACAGTAAAGGTAACCTAAGGGTCTTGAGGGGCAACAGGACAATGGGAGAGTCAAAGGTTGGAGGCTCTGGGTATCATCACAAGTACTTGTGGTTTTTCAATTTGGGTTAATGAGTTAGAACTGCAAGGTGAACATTTCATAGCACACAGGTTTGGCCAGAACTTTCCTAGACAGAGGAGCTGATGCTCTGATTACCAAAGTATGGTTTTTACTTGGTGTCATAAATGTGGTTTCCAAGATAACTGGAGCAATAAACTTGCTGGAGAATCTGATGAAACTGAGGCCTCCTCTCAGAAAAATGCCAATATGAACATACATCCTTTTATATGGAATTTTAGAAGTTCGTAGATTTCATAAGTCAACCTCTAAATTAGCAGCCGTAGGTGTAAAAGTTGGTTAGCTATTTTGTCTGTAGTTTTTAGGTTTATGACCCAACTTGTTCTTTCTCTCTCTCTTTCTTTCTCTCTCTTCTCCCTCCTTTACCTCCCTCCCTCCCCTCC
>CAUYQG010063789.1:0-14782 GCA_963574415.1 Tarsius wallacei
GTGTGTTCTTCTTTTAAGAGATTACAGAGGAAAAGGCAATGCAGCCCGAGGGGAAAAGTTAGAAGATGTCAAGAATACGCAAGGCAGCAGCCCATCAAAAGAGGAGTGGATTTAAAAAAATGTAGTACATATACACAATGAAATATTATGCAGCCATAAAGAAAGACAAAATTATGAACTTCACAGCAACCTGGATGGACTTAGAATCTATAATACTGAGTGACCTATCACAGAAACAAAGAACTGACTACCACATGTTCTCACTTATAAGAGGACCTTGAATAATTATCGTAATACTATAAGAAAATGATTGGCAGTAGTGGGAAACTGCCAGGGGAGTGTGGCTGTGGGATTGGCAGTAGTGGGACTCTTCCAGGGGAGCAGGAGGCACACATCATCAACAAGGGTACATGCATAATGAACATTTGTATGCCTAACCATGAATTGTACCCCACATCTTTAAAATAAAAAAATAAAATGAAATAAAAAATGAAAAAAAAAAAGAATATGCAAGGCAAAACAGGGCAAACTTGAGGAATGTCAAGCCGTTGAGCTCTGCTCTAACCTAAAGGATGTGTGTATGCGTATGTGTGTGTGTGTCTCGGATGGTCATGTGAGTGGAAGAGGAGGCATCCTTGAGAACAGTTCAAGGTGGGGCCGGAGTGGTGGACTAGCCCCATACTCGAAAGCACCTTGTATGTCATGCTTAAAGATTGGATTTTATTTCACAGCAACCACAAACTCAAACAATGCAAGGAATATAAACGCATTAAAGGAAGTTAAAAGTGATTCATGAATTGCATGCACCAAGCATATGTAATCCTTTCCTACATGGATTCTGCTATTGAAGGATTTGAATAAACTCACATCCTCAGACTTGCCCTAAAGTTAAGAGAGGGAAAATGAACATATGTGAAATATTTAAGTATTAGGAAGTCACGAGAAACTCTAAATTGAGTGATTAAAGACCAGAATGTGTGTTGGCATGTGAAGGCTGGAGTCCTTCGGGATAGGGTAGAACTTATGTAGGGTAGGATTGGGGATGGGGGTGGTTGGGCCCTGGAGGGACTGCCTGTCAGGGGAGGAGCAGAACAGGCAACTTTGGGTTGGCAACAGGAGGGAGCCTAGCCTGAAAGGAAGTGAGGAGAGAGAAGACCAAGCATGTAGGACAGAGGTCCTGAAGGACAAGCCCAGTGCACTGTGCCTCTGCATCCCCCTTCCACACCCCTGCCACTTCTCTTGTTTCTCCTGAGCCCACAGGCAGCTCCAGATCATTCTTCATCCTTTGCTCAGTAAGCCATTTTCAATCGGGAGTGTTTTCTCTAGGACACCTTTTGAGTTCTCAACTGGTGTATTGCTGATGGTAAAGAGTTTTCTTGTTGTATAGTGGTAGATAATAAATAAGAGGGAGGATCCCCAAGGTAGAAGCCAGAAGATGTTGAAATTTCCTTTTATGTAAATGTCAAGCATGAAGAGGCTACATGTGTCCGTTGTTAGCTTGGAAAATAGGAGGAGTTATTTGTATTGAATTCACATTGATTCTATCTTCAAAAGAAACAGAGTCATAATGCACCAAATGTCATAAATCAGAATGTCATGCTGGAAAAGTATCGTTTCACATTTCCATTTCTCCCTTAGGATGCAGTTGACCTCAGACACAGGAATTCAGAACTCTCCCTGTCTGCCTCTTTGCCATTAAGAAAACAGATACTGGCTCCCCAAGCCCATAATTAAGAAAGAAGCTGGAAGAACTTGCAGAAGAGTTTTCAAGACTACGAGTGCCCTTGCCAAAATCCAGTGGAAAAGTCTCTGGAGAAACAGAGGTTATAGAAGTTTAAAGATTTGGTTATTTTTTAAAGTTTTTACTACCTTCCCAGTAAATATTGCCTTAATTCTTCATTCTTACTAGCAAATTGTCATTTAGCACCCAATAATTCTCTTATTAAAGCCCGGAGAGAGAGTTATTATTTTCAGGGATGGGTGAATTTAACTGCCTTGCTAGCTCTCACAACTCTGAAAAGTATTTCAGGAGACAAAGTTCTTCTCATTTCCCCCCAAATATATTCCCCTTTATTGTAAAACATAAAACTTTAACTACTGGGAATCAAATGTACCATAAGAGAAAAATACCTCATGGCACAGGGACTGCTCAGCAGAGACAACCTTAGACCTAAGTTCTGGGCTTGGTTCTGTGAAGAACTCACTCATTCTGTGACCCTCAGAAAGTTATTTAACCTATTTGTCTTGTTTTTTAAATTAGCAAACATGTGTTAGTGTTTTTTTTTTTCTCTGATTTCCTATAAGACTATTATCAGGATGAAGTGAGATAATAGGTGCTGAGAGTGGTTTTGCAACAAATGTTTCTTATGAAGACATAAGAAATTCCCAATTTGTAGTATCTTTCATCATATTCCTTCATTATCAAGAAATCTAGATGATGGTGTTGGAAAATATTTGCCCAGTGTAATGAAATAGGTACATGACAGTATTTGCAGTGGACTATACATTTTAATGTCCCAAGTGCTTGTGCAGTGATATATCAGTCAGCAGATTAATGATCTCCTGCATAGCTGCATATTCATCTTCATCCATCCATTCATTGAACAAATATTTATTGAATGCTCACTATGTGCCAGGTATTGTTCTATGTCCGGGAGATAACACATAAAGAAAAGAGGTAATATGTCTTTCTTCACATAACTTGTATTCTCATTGTAGGAGACAAAACATGAACAAGTAAATAAGCAGTATGCCAGGTGGTGTTAGGAGTTATAAGAAAAATAAAGCAGGAAAGGGGAGGACTGGATGGGGTGAGCAAACTATGGCCAGCTGGCCAAATCTGACCTGCTACCTAGCTTTGTAAATAAAGTTTTACTGAAACATAGCCTCAGCTATTTATTTTACATTTTCTTATCGCTGTTTTGAGTTAACTAGTTGAGACACAGACCAGCAGACCACAAAGCCTAAAATATTTACTCTTTGGCTCTCTGCAAAAAGTTTGAGGCTTCAATGTTGGCCATCAAAGGTCACTTCAAAGGCTTTGACTTTCATTCTGAGTGTAATGGAATGCCAGTGAAGAGTTTGTAGAATCACTTCATCTGACTTATGTTTTGAAAGCGTTATCCTGATGGCTACAATGAGAACAGATTCAGGGCAAGGGCAGAAGCACTGAGACCAGTTACACTGTGATTGCCATGATGGAGAAGAGAGAGGACCATCCCAGAACAGAGAGGTTAGGAATGAGGTAATACGAGAAAGACTGGTTTCTGAAAATATTTTCAAAGTTAATACAGTGAAGCACTTTTTCTTGAGCAGTTGGAAGGATAGAATTTCCATCAAATGAAGTGGGAGGCTGCAAGAGAAGCAGGTTTGGGGATGGACATTAGCCATTAGGTTTGTACATGGTAAGTCTGAGCAGTTACCTCTTGACATAGTCACACCAACAAGGCAGACTAGAGGAGCCCAGAATTTAGGGGTGAGGTCGAGGCTGGTGATAAAGGTCTCATAGTTATTGATGTCCCAGTGAGATGTAATGCCATGAAACAGAACAATATTATTATTATTATTATTATTATTATTTTTATTTATTTATTTTTTTTGAGTTGGAGTCTCACTCTGTTGCCCAGACTGGAGTGCAGTGGCCACTCCCGGCCACCGCAGCATCGACCTGCTAGGCTCCGGTGATCCTTCTGCCTCAGTCTTCCAAGTAGCCGGAACTACAGGCTCACGCTACCATGCCCGGCTAATTTTTGATTTATTGTAGAGATGAGGTCTCGCCAAGTTGCCCAGGCGGGTCTCGAACTCGCGGGCTCAGGCAATCTACTCACCTCAGCCTCCCAAGGCGCGGGATTACAGCCTGAGTCACCAAGCCCGGCCAGAACAAAATTATTAAGAGAACAATGTATTGCTCCATTTCCTCTTGTCAGTTAGTGTCAAAGATGGCTTCTCTGTTTGCTGGACAGATAGAGAGAGCTTTATGTTATGGGGCATAATATGAGTCTTGTATATTTTTTTTTTTTTTTTTTTTTTTTAGTAAGAGTGGCACGCTCACAGCCACCACAGCCTTGACCCGCTGGGCTCAGGAGAACCTTCCTCCTCAACCTTCCAGGTAACACCACCATGCCTGGCTGATTTTTTAATTTATTGTAGAGACGAGGCCTCGCCATGTTGCTCAGCCTGGTCTCGAACCCCTGAGCTCAGGTAACCCTCTTGCCTCCATCTTCCAAAGTGCTGGGAATACAGGCATGTGCCACCACACTCGGCCAATCCTTGTGTATTTCTTAACAGCTATTTGAGACATTGTCCTGATCCCAATTTTTAGCTTGAAGTACATGGGAAGAGGAGAATTTGGAACTCAAAAATAATACACTGGGCCCAGTTTTGAATACCCTGTAAGATGTGTGTCTGCTTCAACAAATTAGAAGCATTTTACCCAGGCATAGGTAAACAAGAGAAGAGACTGTCACAGTAAAACAACAACAACAACAACAACAACAAGAAAAAACTACAACAGCCCAGGGATTTTATAAATCATAATTAATTCCATGGCTCTGCTTTTGAATTTGCAAAATTTGGATGGAGTCACTCTAAAATTTCTATCATTTTTTTTTTCTTCCAGATGGAAATTCAGTAAGCACAGTTTCTGGTTCTCACAATGTCAATATCTCTTACATCAGAGAGAAACTGAAAATAAAATCACAAGTTAGTGCAAACACATTCCTGACTTTCGTAAGAGTTGAATTTTGGGTCACTTCTAAATCAATGTTCTACTTATCAGAACAGGTTGGTCCATCCCACTAATTGGTGATCTGTTTCCAAGGCTACATAAAATTTCATGAAGCATGAACTTGAAGAATATCAGCTATGCAAATTTCCTGGAGCTGTAGTAAATACTTTAAAAAATTAAAACAGGCATATTTGTAGCCACAGATTCTGTAAGATTGGGGGACAAAGTGTAAATTGAGCTCTTTTGATTAAAGTGCACTGACACTCCACATATCTGAGAATAGAAAGAAGGAAAGACAGTCCACTGACAGAGTCATCGATCTGAAGTCATTCCCTGTTACCTGTTACCTAGAGCCAGGTTTCTCTACCATGGTGCTACTGACACTCTGGGCCAGTTTATTTTTATTTTTTATTTTATTTTTTGCTTTAGGTGTCTGTGCAATGTAGGATGTTTATTTAGCAGCATCCCTGACCTTTACCCCCAAGCTGCCACAAGCAGACCCATCTTGTCTAGTGTGACAACCAAAAATATCTTGAGATTTCCAAATGCTTTCTGGCAGTTGGGGTGGGGGTGGAGAGGATTGAGAACCACTAACCTAGAGGGCAAGTTCTATTTTCTTAGTTCAGCATTGGAAATATTCTATGACTTAGCCTCAACCTTTTCCAAACTTTTCCTCCCAAAATCCTACCTTGAGAGTCCTGGTCTACTTACTTATTTCCCCTAAAAGTTTTGCTTCTTTTGGAGTTCAAGTCTTTGTAAATATCTACCTCCTCCATGCCTTTCTTGTAGCCATGTGCTATCAGTGCTCACAAAATTGATGAAGTCCTTCGAGCTTCCTGAAATTCTAGCATCAAGTCATAAAGACTGGATGGGGCTAGTCAGGTTCTTATTTTGTAGCTGAGAACAATGAGGCCAAAAGCTGCACTGTTTACCAAGGTCCTAGGAGCTGTTTTGAGCACACAGCAGAAGCCCAAAGTTCCACCTCTAAATCTGCTTTGCTTTCCATCCTGTCTGCTTCCCAGTTGTTTCTGCTCCCATTTTACTCTCATCCTTCTCTGAAACCCTTACAGATTTTGTTCTTATCATTCATTTTAGTAATTAGAGCTCTTCCCCATAATGACATAAATGTGTCATTGGAATATGCATGAGAGGTACACACTTACTTACAAAGACAAAACAGAGGAAATGATCCGTCAACTTCATAAATTCATCACAATTCAGTAATAGGAATCCTATATTTATAGAGGATACTTTTAAAACTCAATATATTCGTCAAAAAATTTTCTTACATCAGCACTGTTGAACAGAAATGTAAGATGCATGCACAAATTCAATAGTTTATAGTAGCCTCTTTAAAAAAGTAAAAAGAAGGAGGTGAATTTAATTTCACTAACATATGCTATTTAGCCCAGTAGATGCAAAATGTTGTCATCACCATAAGAATTATTAAAGAGGAACCATGCATTTTTTTGTCTGTATCAAGTCTTCACTGCCTGGTATATACTTTAGCCTTACACACGCCTCAATACAGAGGAGCCATATTTCAGTGCTCATCATGCTTTTGGCTGTCGTCTTGCACAGCGTGATCTCACATATATTTTCCCATCTTATGGAGGTTATCGTGTTTAAATTACTATATCGTCATAACCAAACCCAGCCTTCTCCTCCAGCTCCCCACCTGCACTGAGGCAGGCAGCACTCATCTGAACCAAAGGCCCCTGCAGCGTCTTGTCTGGTCCCCACAGTGAGGTTTGTTTCCACACCCACATCTGACAGGTCTTCAACCTTTGTCAATTTTGACCCAAGTTTTCTCACACCTCTTCTCTTCCATAATCCCAGGGTCACCCTCTCACTTCAGATCCCAAAAGGCTTCCGATCCCAAAAGGTTCCCTATCGCAGTTCCCTGTCCGCAGCCTCACACCCTGTTCCTCCGCTCTCCACACTGCTGTCCATGTGATACTGGAACACAGATCTGATTGGACCACTCCCCAAACCTCCCATGGATTTCAGGATCAGCTCTAACCCCTGGCCCAGCATTCACTGAAGCAAGCAAGCATGGTGCAATCCTCCCAGGTTTCTCCTCCCCAGCTTCCCCATGTGTGCCTTGTTTCCAGTGCCAGGGTCACTCTCTGTTCCCTGGAGACTCTGTACTTTCTTCACTTTCGCTGGGGATCATGTTCCACCTTCTGTGATGTCCTTTGCCTTCTTGACTCCTTCCTTACTTGTTGAGCTCTTACTCAACTCTTATGATGCAAGTCACCCAGGGACGCCCCTGGAGACCCTGTAAGACTGCTCTCCCTGAGTCTCTCTGAGGTCTCTCTGTCTGCTCTGAACCCCATGTGTCTTAGTGTGTGTGTGGGAGGGGGGACAGGGGGAAGGGGTAGGTTTTGAAGAACACGAGTACTCAACTTCTTTATTTATTGTATTTCTTTTTTAAAAATTTATTTGTTTTATTTCAATTGCTGTTTGGTCCCGGCTTTAAATGTATCCACCACTCCCACCTGTGCACATTGTACCTGACAGGTGATGTTTTCTGTCCCTCCATCCCTTCGCCCTCCTCTGAGTCTCCAGTGTCCATTACCACATTCTCTGTACCTTTGCTGATCCTTAGTTTAGCTCTCACTTATAAGTGAGATTAGTTCAGTTAGGATGATGTTCTCCAGTTCTATCCAAGTTGCTGCACAATACGTTATTTCATCCTTTTTGATGACTGTGGAGTACTCCATGGTGTATAGATACCACATTTTCATTACCCACTGATCGGCTACTGGTCATTTAGGTTGATTTCATATCTTTGCTACTGTGAATTGTGCTGTGATGAACCTGAGGGCGCAGGTGTCTTTTTCACATAACAATCTCTATTCCTTTGGGTAGATATCTAGTAGTGGGATTGCTGGTCAAATGGTAGATCTGCTTTTAGTGGTTTGAGAAATCTCAACTTCTAATGCACTGGGAAACACGTCTCCTGATCCTTTTAATGCCTCTTTTGCTCTGTGAACATTAGCAACACACATTATTCTTTTCCTTAAATGAAGTAGTTGTGATGCAATTGTTGACTATTTAGCAGACAAGTGCCCCTTAAAATTAAAAAGGGTTCAAAATTGCCATAGTGCAGATGACCACAAAAAAATCACGTCTGTGTCTTTTTGTTACTATAGGAAGAACAGCAGACTGTATTATAAACACTGTATTTGCAAGTCTGTTTTCAAGAGGTTACAAACTTTATGAGAGCAGATTTTGTGGCTTATTCATCTTCATAACTCAGAAACCAAAAGTGGGACTGGCCTATAGCAGGAACTCTATAAATGTCTCTTTTTGGTTGGAATCACTACTTTGGGCCTGGGAGATTCAAAATGAGTCATGGCCTATGAGTTTCCTCTTCATCCTTGAGTCCACAGCACAGATACTCCACTCTCAGAGTTGGGAGCCCAGACACACTTCCTTGCTCTGGCACCTGCACAAGGACACACAGGACAGGCAGAGACACATGTACACATGTGCACAGGCTCAGAAAGAGCAACCTGGTTAAAAACTAGGCCCACCGTGATCAACCCTTATGTAACTCTGGCTAGAAAGAAACTACTAAGCTTTCTAACACTCAATTTTGGATAATACTGCGAACCACATGAGTTGGGGTCTCATCTGTGGCCCAGACTGGAGTGCAGTGACACGCTCACGGCCACTGCAGACTTCACCTGCTGGGCTCAGGCAATCCTTTTACCTCAGCCTTCCAAGTAGCTGGAACCACAGGCACACGCTACCACACTCGACTAATTTTTTGATCTACTGTAGAGACGAGGTCTCGCCAAGTTGCCCAGGCTGGTCTCGAACCCCTGGGCTCAGGCAATCCTCTCTCTTCTGCCTCCCAAAGTGCTGGGATTACAGGTGTGAGCCACTGCACCCAGCCTTAGTCAAATTTTTGAACAAAGTTATTGATAAATGGAAACTCCTGAGTTTCATCTTTTCTAATTTCCCAGGATCAAACTTTAGTGATGCTCGATGGATGTGAAATAATCAAGTCAACTAAGAAGAAGAAATGGGAATTGTTGAGAAATATCACATATAATTACAAATCCCTACTTAGTTATTATATGTTAGTCTTTTATTTCTGTATTCAACTAGTGATGATATTTTCATTATTTAATTGAAGTTAATGTTAATTTTAGACATTGGATTTGGGAAATGGCAGAATCAGGTAGTGTATTTTTAAGGGGAAATAGGACTAAGTAAGTTACAATTTGCTTTAAGTAGTTTGGTGATGAGACATGTTGATGACATTTAGTTGGTTACACCAACTAGAGTGAAAACAAAACACAAAGGTACAATTGTCAACTGTAAAGTATATTTTCATTCTTCAAATACATTCCTGTGGCTAAGGTTAAAGTTGACCCATCTGAGGCTTTCTTTAAATAGAAATTCTTAATAATATTTAAGCAGCTGGTGCAGTGGATGTCAATGCCTGACCCTCATGATTTCATGTATTTTTAAGGGCCAAATCTAAAATAAGCTCTTTTTAAAAAAATGAAAAAGAAAAGAATAAAATATTCAATTAATATTAATTTTTATGTGTAGCATAAATTCATATTCTTTTTTTCTTAATTTAGGAATATTTTATATGCTAAATATCAATCTTTATGCTTGAAGTTAGTAAAAATCAGGAATAAATTTGTAAAAGATGTTATCAGTTTGGGTCCTGGATTCTCTTTTGCTCTACCATTCTCAAGATTCTTTTTTCTTGTACACCTCTACAAACCAGACATAACATCTCACTTGACCCAAATTCAAGACCCAGTTCTTTCAAAGGATTCAGGGAAGGTTCTTTCTTATCTGGGCATTGATGTAATTGCTGCTTCATGTTAATGGTAATTACTGCTATATGACACCAATTCTGGATAATTCTTAGTTACTTGCTTTTGACTGGAGAACAAAGATACACAAAACCACACAAGGACACAATCTGGGTGGGGTTATTTGGCTCAAAGACTTTTTTTTTTTGTAATCAGGCCCCATGAATTATTGTTGTTTGCTTTTCCTCTAGGCATTGTGAACACCAAAAAAGATTAGGGGGAGTCAGAGGATGGTACTAACATTATTGAATGCATATCATGTTAGGTATCATGTCAGGAATTTTGAATGAATTATATCATTTTATGAATATTGTATGAGTCAGGTGTTATTTTTAGTCCCAACTTTCAACTGTAAAGAATATGAGCCTTGGAAAGGTTCAGTGACTGGCCTGAGGTCCCTGGGCTTACCCTTCTTGGTGCTGAGATTGAGTTCATTGTCTGTACTGTAGTATACCACCTCTTATCATGGCCAAACTGAGTCACACAATGGAATAAACAATGCGCAGTTCACTAGCAGTTAATTTAAGCAAATTTAAGGAGACACACAAAGTGTGTGCCAAGTCTGGTTTGTACCAGCTCAGGAGAGCTGATAGTTAAATTTCCAAGTGCCAGTTGTGACATATAGACATTAACAAAAGTTAATTCTATGAAATTAAATTAAAATTTAATAAATTATACTTCATAAATGGTAGTAAAATTCCAAACTTATAACTTCTCAATTATGTATCCACATTTACCATTATGCATGCTCTTCAAGTTACTTATGTTTATTGTGTCTAGATGGTGGAAGACCATAGGATGGTGTGCTGACTTCTCAACTCCACATTCAGCAGCTTTACGATGGTAGCTTGAAATGGGCTCACCAGGGAGAGTAAATTGTTAATATTTATCAGTACACCATTGTGTACAGCTTTCACAAATCACGTACATAATTTGGTTCTTTCATGCTTTCCCTTTGCATGAACTCACAAACATTCAACACATATTTACCTGGCACTCACTATATGCCAAATACTGTTGTCCACACGTCCACAAACATTATCTCACATATATCTCTTAAAATAGTTAAAAGGGGATATCACTATTTCCATTTTACAGATTAAAAAAAGTGAGATTTAAAGTAGTTAAGTACTTTTCCTAAGGTCTCAGAGTTACCGAGTGGTAGAGCACAAGCTTAACTCTACAACGTTCGAACCTATACTTAATGACACCACAGCTGCAGTGACTCATTGTGGGACTGGCCCAGGACAAGATCAGAGTCAAGGAAAAATATTTTCTTAAAGCCCTGATGCTTCTTTGTCTGTCTTGCTACCGCTATATTCACTTGAATGAATAATCAACACATACATGTGGACGCAACAGGACAGTCTATAATAATGAATAGAAAAATGAAGGGTGGAATAGAGGAAAAGAGGAGTGAGGAAAAAAAGAACACAGCAGGTGGAAATTCAGTCTAGCTGTCTCATGCAAGAAAAAGACTTGCAATGTCCTTGCACGACAAACTGGGCAGTACAGTCACATCATTCAGACCACACAGTTTCCAGTTAAGTATTCCTAAGTGTATCTAAGTGCTCAGTACCACTATGTATTACATGTACACTCCAGTGACCTATGTCCCTCAGAACTCAATATATTACATTGTGTAAATTGTAGAAGAAGAAGGAGAAGAAGGAGGAGAAGGAGAAGGAGGAGAAGGAGGAGAAGGAGGAGAAGGAGAAGAAGAAGAAGAACTTCACTAAGGACAAAAAGACCTGGTGGCATCTATTTTCTTAAGCTTGGTCAGGCAGACTATTCAGGACTATCATGGTAGGTAGAGGGAACACAGCAATGGGATTTTGCAGTGAGGGGATAGATTGGTCTCAACTCTAAACAAAGCACAGGCAAGCAGGAATGTTTAGCCAAGGAGCAGGGAAAGGGTCTGTGATGGAAAATCCCTAAGAGGAAACACCAGGGTAGGAGAGATTCTGGCTAAACCAACCTGACAGTACTCCTGCTGAAGACAAGTCAGGGAGGTCAGGCATCACCTGGGGGATGGTGGAGGACGAGGAAGCTGATCAGACACTGAGGCCACTGTGAAAGTCATTCAGCAGGGTTCTTTGCTGATAACTGAATTTTACAATGATGTGCACAGATGAGCCTGGGAATAGGTTCAGGAGTCTGACTTAAGTTTGTCTGAGCTGAGCTGAATCTTTGTCAGTACCCACTCTTTTTCATGGAAAGAAGAAGCCTTCTTCTCTCCTTTGAACAATGCAAATCCATTTTCTCATTTGGTTGCCTTTTGGTCCTTATAGCTCCTATTCTGGAATTGATTATGTGATGGAATACTCACCTAATACTTTGTGATACAGCATCAATATCTTTCAAAGAAGACATTTTAGAGGGATGTAAGTGGAGACTCTTAGTTTTTTTTTTTTTAATCATTTTCAGTAAGCAATTTTATAAGTCAGTAACACAAACCCCAGAATCTCAGAGGTTTCATGTGACACCACTGAGGGAAAAAGGTTTTCCTTCTTTTCACACTATACTCTGCCACAGGTCAGGCACTGGTGGCTTAGCAGGTCTCTGGTGATGTCTCAGTAACCAGCTGCTTCCATCTTCCAATGACTCTGTTTCAGAGCTCTTTACCTCCAGTTCAGGATTCAGTGGAGGCTTCACATCTGTTCTTTGCTGCTTCAGCTCAGACTCATTCACTTCTTGTCTGGGAGCTTCTTCCTCTCCCATTCCATTTATGAGCTATGGCCATATGGCCATACCTAGCTGCAAGGGAGGCTGGGAAATGCAGGGAAGATCATGGAGAGTTGATGCTGTCTCTTCCATGTTCCTTCAGGGCACAAAAGCTTTCTCTTTTTCCATCCACTGTTATTCTGTTCACTAGTCAAGGTTGATTGCTGTCTGCCAAACATACCAGAAGAAATGAAGCGTGACTCATTAAGAAGATACCTATTCTTTTTCCTAATGGCAGGATTTAGACAATACAATTTCAAGTCAAGTTGGAAGAGAATAGTCAGTGCAGTTGAGGTGCTTCACTTGCAGTGTTCTCTAAAAACAAAAAAGCTGTCAGATTTCTCATTATGTTTGCTCCTTGGCATTTAAATCAGATAACTCTAAATGAATATTAGAGAAATTTGTCAGGATATTTTTATACGTTAGCCAATAAACCACTCCATTTTCTAAAGCTTAATGTTCTTCTTTGAGTATTTTATGCAAATGCCTTGCTTTTTAAATTGGCAACATTAAAATATTTTATTGGAGTATTTAATATTTACTCATTTTAATGGGCTTTGGACATTATCTTTTTGAAACTCCCAAGGCCCAGTGTGAAATTTGGCCTTATAAATTAATGGGTAATTTCCAACAGCTACTCTTGCAGAGCAGCTAAATCATCATTAAATATTAATACAGGGTTTATGTGACTCATTTCTAACCTTTGTCTCAAATCTCACACCAAACACCGTTAAAAGATAGAGAATGGTTTGGCAAGAACGAAAAGGATTTTCAAAACCCAGTGCTTTCAAAGCTAAAACTGGGAAGATTCTAGAAACCACAATTCTAGAGTTGGTTACTCTGCCTGTTCCTCCTTGAAATACAGATTTGGTTTCTTCATCTGACTTTTGCTGTTATTTCAGGTTTTGCTCTCTGTTCTATGAATGGGAATGCTGTGATGTATTATCTTATGCGCATACAATAAGAAGACACAGAAATTGCATCCAAGTGGAGTTACAGTAAATATATTTGGGGAAATAGAGCTTTCATCTTTGGAGAGAAAATTCACCATAAATTTCAGGCTCAATGGTGGAAGTATTCAGTTTTCACTATCCGGTCTTTATACCTAAATATTTACTCACCTGGTTCTAAATCAAGATAATATAGGGGATCACTCCTCACAATTTATCCTAATTTTAATTTTGATTTTATATATATCTTGTCTTTAATCATATACATAAAATATGTTATTATATATTATATTATATGTATAATATATATTATACATATATATATACATATATATATATATATATATTTGGCATAGCAAGCAAAGCAAATAACAACAGAGAGAGAGGAACTTTTGACCTGGAAACCTAAGCTCACGCCATCCAAACCTCCCCCACTTTCCTTTTGAAGATAGATGTCTTGTTTCGGTTTTTGTTGCCGTACCCTCAACAGTTAAGGTGGGAAACATGAAACTGCTGGTGTGGCATTTAAGAGAGGACTTTGATAAGTTTGCTGAAGAAAAATCGGCTTCACTATTAGAATGACCTCCTCTCCCCTTGTTTTAGTGAAAATGTGCATTATTTTAAAATAATCCTGTTCCTTATGTGGAACTTAAGGCTTTGCTCTTGTTTTTATCAGCCTTCCCTTGCATCACTCTGTAGAAATTCAATGATGTGTCATCCTCCCTCTGCAAACATGTGTCACCATGATAGAAAGATAAAATGTAATCAGAATTCACAAGAAAGTCTCATTTACTTCTAAACAGTGAAAAGAGGAAAGAAGAATTAGATTTTATAGAGTGGCCTGTGATCCCTTATGCACAGTTAGGTCAGACTGAGGATTAGGTCAACCTAGAAGAAAGTAGAGTTGGAACCTAGAAGAGTGAACTAGTGATGGTGGTCAGGTGACAGCAAGAGATGTGAAGACGCCATTGGTAACCCTGGTTCTAGCTGTGTCTAATATACTCCCTTGAATTTTATAGAGAAAAGTGAAGCCATATCTTCTTTCTAATTCAGTTTATTTTCAAATGAAAGATTTGGAATTGGTGCAAAGGTATCATTTTTTTTTTTTTTTTTTTTTTTGAGTTGGCGTCTCACTCTGTTGCCCAGACTGGAGTGCAGTGGCCGCTTCCGGCCACCGCAGCCTCGACCTGCTGGGCTCCGGCGATCCTTCCCCCTCAGCCTTCCAAGTAGCTGGAACTACAGGCGTGCGCTACCACGCCCGGCTAATTTTTTTGATTTATTGTAGAGATGAGGTCTCGCCTGCCCAGGCGGGTCTCGAACCCGCGGGCTCAGGCAATCCGCTCACCTCAGCCTCCCAAAGGCGCAGGATTACAGGCTGAGCCACCAAGCCCGGCTATCAACTCTTCTGATTATAATTTGGCTTCTCTTAAGGAGAGATAATGTACTACTGAATGGACAAGAATTCTAGTATACTTCATAATTATATGTCTTACAATAGGTTAACACAAACAGGCATCATTTCTATTTCTGTCTAA
>CAUYQG010063790.1:0-16195 GCA_963574415.1 Tarsius wallacei
GCTTTTTCCACTGCTCAAAACAGTTTTGGAACTTGTCAAGGTTGATGCCTTTTAGTGCTTTTTGCTGTATTTTGTTTCACCTTTTCCACATTAGCAAACGTTTTACTTTGAGGAATTTTTTTATCCAGGGAAATTTTAAAAAGTCACTTGAGGTATTGGGTGAATAGGGAGGGTGGGGCACTGGGGTCATGCTGTTTTTGGTCAAAAACTGCTGAATGCTCAGCGCAGTGTGGGCAGGTGCACTCTAAATCACCCATAATGAAATGGGCAAACACGTTGAAAGAATCTCCAAAAAAAAGTTCACCGAAGCTGAATGTCTCTCACAACAACGCTAGCTGGTACACTGATGCTGATGGATTTCTAGAATACACACATAGCTGGGAAAGCCTGTACTACAAAGGGTCCACCCTCCAAAATATAATTCCCTTTGTATGTATCATACATACATATAAATATGCATAATATATACATACATGTATGTAATAATGTAACTTTAAATTACTAACGCTTAAGTTGCATGTGCAGTCATTAAATGATTTGGAGTTTACCACTGGTCTTTTACTGGGCTGTGTTATTTTACAATTGTACATAAAATAGATCAAATAAAGTCAGCCCACATTCTTTCAGAAGCACTGAGAAGAATGACCTAGAATATTCATTGTTGATACTTTCCTTTATATCCTGTTGCTGTCCTTGATTTAAACTTGAAAGCAGTTTAGGATACTATTTTTGCCGCTAGTGGCACATGCCTCTGATTCCTGGTAAGTGATTCTCTGATCAAATCAGTTTGAGTAGAGTCAATTTAGCTGGGTTAATGGGATTTGGCTTCTCAGGATAAGTGGCTATTTCAGTGCCTATACACATTTATCTTCTTTCACAGTGGTTAACAGGCACCTAATAGAATGATGGATTTTCAAGGGTCACCCTATAAAAGATTTTTGTATTTCCTAACCAAAAAAAAAAACCAAAAAATAACAAAAAAATTTTTGGAACTCGAAGCTTCTGTTACCTAGGCAATTTGATAGTAATAATTAGTAAAGCATGCTCAATAAATTAAAGTGTTTTAGTATTAAAAACTTACAAAGAACTTCCTTTAGGTGAATATTAGTTGAAGTGAGAGTGTGTGAATATTAGTGCTTGAAATGTTAATTATCATGTGGGGAAACTGGACCCTTTAAACCTATTTGTGAAGTAAATTTTTAGTGAGCATGTTTAAGGAAATAAAATAATTGAAATAAGATTTAAACTACAGAAGGGCCCCTTTATGTACAGTGTCTCCACAGTCCAAAAATATTACAGTATTTTGAGAGAGACCACATTTACGTAACTTTTATTACAATATATTGTTATAATTGTTCTATTTTATTGTTAGTTGTTTTACTTTCTTAAAGTGCCTAATTTATGGATTGTACTGTATCCTAGGCATGTGTGTAGAGGCATAACTTGCAGATATTATTCACATAATAAAGTGAATATCGCAGTAAAACAAGTCATACAAATTTTTGGTTTCTCATTGCATATAAAAGTTATATTTACTATAGTGTAGTTGATTAAGCATGCAGGAGCATTATGCGAAAAAAATGCGTATATTTTAATTAAATACTTTATTGCTAAAAATGCTGACACAGAAATGTGAAATGAGCACATGCTGTTGGAAAAATGGCATCAATAAACTTGCTTGACACAGGGTTGCCACAAACCTTCAATCTGTAAAAATGGCAAAATGTGTGAAGTGTAATAAAGCATCATGCGATAAGATGACGTGTGCCTGTATAGGAAAAATGTAGCATACGTAGGGTTCGGTACCACCTGTCCTTTCAGGCATCCACTGGGGAGGTCTTGGAATATGTTCCTCATAGGTAATGGAGGACTACTATGTATTTTCTGCTCACAGTATATTTTTTCCCATGAAAGAAGAAAGCCTCCTGGGCAGAGGTACATGGTAGATTAGTGCCCAGTGGAAGACTGTTAATGATGAGCAATTGACTATTGTAAAGAAATGTGAGGAGTCCATACAAAGATGCGAATTTAGTGAGGTATCTGTCTTAATCGCTTTCTGGATAAGCATCCCTGTCTCTTTGTCTTAAGGCTTAAAAATTTATATCCCTCACTTTTTGGCATGAGTCACTTAATCTTTTCTTTACTCTGAAATTTTGCCTTTTCCAGTTCCGTCTCCTTTTGATTGATTGATTGATTGAGTTGAGATCTCACTCTGTTATCTAGGGTGGAGTGCAGTGGCATGACCATGACTCATAGCAGCCTCAAACTTCTGAATTCAAGAGATCCTCCTGCCTCAGCTTCCTGAGTAGGTGGGACTACAGGTATGTACCACCATGCTCAGCTAGGTTTTTTTTGGTTGTTTTTTTGAATTTTTGCAGAGATGTAGCCTCGCTATGTTGCCCAGGCTGGTCTTGAACTCCTGGGCTCAAGCAATACTACTTTGGCCTCCCAAAGTTCTGGGATTACAGGCAGGCATGGGCCACTGCACCCAGTCCTTGTTAATGATTTTACTCATTCATTTCATCTCTTGACTGGCTTCCTGCAATCAGTAAGCATGCTCCAAACACTGGGACTCCATGGATACAAGGCAGTCACTGGCTTACTAGAGTTGTCCTTTTACTATAATAGTGCAATATTTAGTGCAAGTCAATGAAGTAAACATCTACTAGCACCTCCTATGTATAAATCACTATACTAAGGAGGAGAAAGATGAAGAACAATCTCCAATCTCAAGAAACTCATAATCAGATTAGAGAGACCAATATTTACAAACATGAAATAAGGCATATTCATTGTTGAGACAAATGTTTATTTAACTTGGTATGGGGGTTCTGAGAAAGGATCTGACATGATATCACTGAGAGCAAGGTAGGGAAGCTGATTACTACATTTGACTTTTGTGGTTCATTCCCTGTGATATGGGCATATCCCAAAAAACCCATTGTCTTGTCATCTTTTTGCTGATGTAACTTCCCCTTTGTGATTTAACTAATTTCAAGTTTTCATTTTCTTTATTTCTTTTTAGTTCAGAGGCTGAACAGTCCTAGGTCAAAGGCAGTGGTGATATATGTTGAGTAGTAAAGGAAGTTGGAGAAATTGGCACCAGGGGAGAAGTACTATGTTGAGTTATTCATTTGACAAAAATTTATTAAACACTTACTATATGCCAGACATTGTGCTCGGATTAGCACATACAGCAAAACACAAAATAAACAAAAATCTACCATCATGGAAGTTGTATTCCCAGTGAGTAGGATAATTAAGAAATAAATATGCCAAACATTTAGCATGTCAAATAATAAGAACTATAAAAATATATAAAAAATAAAGCACAGAAGAGAGACAGAGATTCTTAGGGTTAGGGTAGGCCTACTTTACCTAGGATGATTAAGAAATTCCCTGCTGATAGAGTGACATTTGTGCAGAGACTCAAGGGCGTTAAGGGAGAAAGCAATGAGAGAATCTAGAGGAAAAACATTTCACACTGAGAAGTGCAAGGGCCCTAAGGTTTGAGGGACAGTAAATAGGTGCTCTAGGCCAGAGTGATCAAGGAAAAGAGAATTTTGAAATAATTCTCAGAAATAATATTCAGAGATAACAGAGACTCAAATCATGTAATGACAGAAATGACTGCAGGCTGTTGAAAAAGGAAGAGAGAATAACCGTGGTCAATAAGGCATCAGTCATTATCTCTTGGTCAACACACTGAAGAGCCACAATTGAATTTAGGTAGCAGAACAGGAATTTTTCCTTCCCAAGGACAGGAATTCAGTCTAGACAAAAATTAACCCATTTTTCTATTTGTAGAGAGTAAGACGATATAGAATGAACCAGAATTTGGAGTCAGAAAGTCGAGTTTCTTTTTTCTATTCTGCCACTAACTAGCTGGGTAATTTACGGCTCATAAATTAAACTTTCCAGGTTTCCTTTTTGTTTCTACTTTGAAATGAAGAGACATTTTCTAGATGTTATCCAAGTTTTAAACATTGAATTCAAGACTAAATAGAAAGTGACTCCAACCTGGTGCTGCAAGTAGAAATTTACTATTTTCAGAGGGCTAGAAAATTAAGCTGGTGTCTGTATTTATTCTTATATTTTAAAATTATGACCATTTCCATAAATAACAGTACTCTCCATTCATTTCCTGGTTGCTGAGAAAAGGCCCATCCCACTGGCTGGTCTTCCAGCTTGTGCTCTGAGTGCAACAAGACTGAATATAGAGCACAGTGAATCCGGAGGCATCTCTGGGATATGTGCACATAGATGCTCATCCTTTGTTCATTCATTAGGATCTGGAGTATTACTATGAGCTGGTACCATTCACAAATGCAGAGAGAAGCTTGTTGTGTGGGTATTGTGCCAAGTTTAAAGCAAGCCTGTTGTTACCACTCATGGTCAAAAGCTTTCATAGTTACCCAAAAATGTGGAAATGTATTGTATTTTCTGTAAAACCATGCTCTTGTAAAATGAATTTGTCATATACCACTTTTCAATTCAGAAACTCATTCTGGATTTCAACTCATGCTGTAAGTTCTTAACAAAGTAAAATCTTTTAATTGATTATGGTACTTTCTAGTTTTTGCAGATGAAGATGATTAATTTTCATTATGCTATTTTGGGGCATTTTTTAAAAAACAAAGCAACAGATTGCTGAATTTATGGAAAAATAAATGTTTACTAGGAAAAATAACAGGACACCTTATGAGCAGAAAATTAATTACTCTAGGAGCAGAAGGAACATCAAATAAAAGTGACTTTTTTACTAAAAAAGGAAAATCATCAACTTCTGAAAAAATAGCATAGAAATAGAGAGACAAAGTAGGAAAACAATTGAAACAAATTTTGTAGCTTAAAGGGCATCAACTAGCCATAATATGAATATGTTACAGATAATGTAAGCAAAATGAAGCAACTTAAGTTCTTAATGTCAACAAAAACAATCAAGCAAAATGACCTAGAGAGCTCACTAGAGTAAAAGGCATATGCATTTAATTTCTGGGGGCAAAGCCTCACTCTTTTAATAGAAAAACTCATAAATAGTTACTTAATTTTTCCATCTTAATTTATTTCTCTACTGAAAATAAGCATATTCAGACATTTTATGCTCTATGCTTCAGAATATATATGAGGAGAGTTCCAAAAAACCCAGGATTTTTTATAAAAAACTGTGTATTTATTCTTACATGCTTAAACTTCAGTCACCTTCAAAGGACTCTACTTTTGATGCAATACACCTATTGAGATGCTTTTTCCACTGTTCAAAACAGTTTTGAACTCATTAATTTTGATGCCTTTTAGTGTTTCTGCCGTTTTTTGTTTTACCTCTTTCATATTGGCAAAATGTTTCTCTTTGGGGACTTTTTTTAATCTAAAGAAACAAACAAAAAAAGTTGCTCTGGAAGAGATTGGGTGGACAGGAAGAATAGGGCATGGGGGTCATGACTTTTGGGGGAAAAAAACTGCTGAACACTCAGCACGGTGTTGGCAGGTGTGCTTCCCATCATGAAATGGGCAAAGGCACTGAAAGAATCTCCCAAAAAAGTTCACTGAAGCCAAACACAGACTCTCACAAAAATGCTAACTGGTTTATTGATGCAGATGGGTTTTTGGAACACTCATCTAGTGGCGGAAGCCTGTATTACAAGAGGCCCACCCTTCAAGGATAATTTCAGTTTTTTGGGGGTCCCCCTCATATATATTTTCTATATATACATTAGAAATATATAGGAGTATACATACATAATTTCTAAATAAATAACTATATATTTAGCCATGGTCTCACTGTGCTACCCAAGTTGAAGTGCAGTGGTTGTTCATAGGCAAGATCACAGCTCATATCAGCCTCAAACTCCCGGGCTCAAGGAATCCTCCCAACTCAAATATAACTTGGGCTGGGTTTTTAATGTTAGGCTCAAGGAAGACTTTTTTCTTTCTTATTTCAAACTACTATTTTATACATAATTTATCACTGAATAATCCAAGCCCTGAGATAGAAATATTATATTATGTAGATGACTCACAAGATGTAAGCTTCTGCTCTAATTTTAGCTAATTATCCTTCCTGACCTATGGAAACTGGATTATTTTTAGGAGCTTATTGACACCATTGTAGTCATAGGTTTCAGTGCCTGAGTCTCAGAATATCAATGACTTACGGAAATTTACATTTTGATGGAAAAAAAAAATCCCAGAGGGTACATCTTGCTGACCCTGAGGGTGAAGGACAGCACAGGACAAAGCATTTAGAGGCGTGAACACATGAACTAGAATTTCAGCACCTCGCTGAAGAGTCAGTGTTGGTAGTTTTTTTTCCCCCCACAGTTAATGCTAGAGTGATTCTTTCCTTCCCCTTTTAAGATTCCTATACCACTGTTCAGAGACCATTTTTTAATGGATTATTCTTAAGTGCTTATTGATACTATTGTGGTCATGGGTTCCAGTGCCTGAATCTCAACCAGTGAGTTATGTACCTAAGCTACACTAATATCACTTTAAAGGGTCAACATAAGGCAGAAAACACATTATCAATGACTTATTGAAACCATCTTTATGGCTAAAGAATTTCAGAATGCACCTCCTGCTGACCCTGAGTGTGTAACTTACATAACTTCTTGAAGATGAAAAAAATTAATTTGCACAGTAGCTTTGCTAATGAGAAAATTGATGAATGGTTAAAAATGGAAGATCTAGGGAAGATAAATCAACAACAAAGGCAGATCTAGGGAGCCTAGAAGGTGTGGATGACAATAAAGGGGAAATCGAAAAGAGCTGGCTTGAGAGAATAAGAGAGTACCAAAAGAGCAACTCTCCAACTCAGTAAAGAACAAAGCAGTGCTGCTAAACTGCCTGATAATTTTTTTTTAAAGAATTAAGAGTTCTTCAAATGATTTTGTAGTGGTAGTGTAGACTGTCTTAGGTTTTTAGTTATTTCTTAAATTGTCTTATATAGTGAGACTGAGCTGCATCTGTTTTCACAGTTGGCATTGCCTGATTGCTGCTAGACTGAAGCATGTGTGAGTATCCTGGCCTGATTTGGGTAAATGTAGCCTAAGAATGAAAGTTGAAGGCTCAGTAAGAAGAAAAGGTAATAAGAAGGCAAGAAGTAGAGCACAGGGAATTAGAAAGATTGTCTTCAGCCTGACTGCAGCACTTCCTGCTTATTTTGTACTTTGTTCTGCCTATTGAAGTGTTACCAAATTTATCCTCTATCTCTGTTCCACTGGCAATCTGTTAAGGGATTAAGTCATTTGACATTGCTCCAATTACAATGATTTCTGAAAGTGGGTACACCACTTGTAAAGCATCTGGAAGCTGCCCTGTGAGTGATATTACAAGAGGTATTTGCTCCCGAGGCTTTTAAGCCAAAGCAACACCCCCACACCTGTTTCATGTGATTCTCATTCCCTTCCACCTGAGCTATATCACCTGGGGACAAAAAAGGAATAGCTCATGGATGAGATGCTGCAGAGATGTCTGTGAAAACAACCCCCATGGAAAAGGAATGGCTAGTATTTTCTTTCTTGACCTAAACTCTTCTTACTAGACTGCCATAAAAGTGTGAACATTAAGTGTCTGAATGTCAGCTAAAACTAAGAAGTCCCCCTGGTGAGCACTGCAGAACCAAAGAAGGAAAATATTTTTTCCCAGTCTCCTAAGGAATATTTTTCTCTTCAGTTTTAAAGCTGTTCTTATTCACTGGTGATATCATCTTAAAGGACGAACTTAGTATGTCTAATGAGTCAGAGGAAACTTATTTTCTCACTGTATTTGTTACCAGATTGGGTATAAAGAAGATTTGTTAATATGTAAAAATTATCAAAATTATAAAGAGACAATTGATTTCACAATTAAAGTATTTGGTTTTAGTGTATATGTTTCAGTTAATCAGATTTCTTACTTCCTGGCATAACAACATCAAAATTCATGGAGGCTATTCTCCCAGCCTAACCATAATACCCTCTGTCATGTCTTCAAAATATATGCATGTATGTATATATGTTTGTGTATATGTGAATAGAGGGGAAAGAAAATGACAGAGAGAGAGAGAGAGAGAGAGAGAGAGAGAGATGTTTGTGGGCAAATGTTATTAATTTGCATAAATTTATAAGCCTTATTACCAAGTATAGCAGTAGAAGTATAAATTTTCTAGAAATTAGCCTAACAGAGAATGACCAAGATCATTATAATATAAAAATATAATAACAGAAATGCCTAAGTTTGTGCAAAACAATACTGTTTGCATGAACAAGATATTTAATATTATAACATTATATATTCTTCTAAATTTATCCCAGGAGATAATGCAATTCCAATAAAAATCGTATTAGAAGTTTCAGCTTACAGAATGGCTGAGTAAGTTTATTTGAAAATCTAGTTCTCCATAAAAGTAACTAGAACACAGGCAAAAATAGTCAAAATCAACTTCTTTTTGAACTCTAGAAAATAACCAAAGGCTTATGACAATCAAAGCTGCATTTATTAAAGAAAAAAATGGGCTGAATCTCAGGAAAAACACTGAACTTGTGACGTCTAACTTGCTCTATTTTCATCCCTATTTCCACAGCTTTCTGGTAGCATTGAAACCAACAGCTTTCATTCACTGTACACAAGAACTCTGGAAGCCTGGCAGCTACTGAAGTGGGATGGATGGGTTTGGAACTTCCCAAAGCTTCTATACTCAAAATGTTCCTAGAGATATGCTAAGCATTTTTATAACAATAAAAGGGTCAGTCTTTAAGGAAGACATACAATCATAAACATATGAGCATCTGTTGAGAGAACCCCAAAACATGTAATGCAAAAATTGACAGAATTGAAGAAAAAAATAACTGCAATTTAAAAAATGAATAGAACCACTAGGCAGATGATCAACAAGGGCACATAATATTTGAATGACACCAGAAAGCAACTAAACTAAACAGATATCTATAGACATTCCACCCCAAAACAACAGAATACACAATCTTCTCAAAGTCGTGAAATTTTCTCCAGATTATGCCACGTTAGTTCATCAAACAAGTCTCAATAAATTTAGAATTATATTCACACATGATATGTTCTATTCTCTGACAACAATAGAATAAAATTAGAAATCAATAACAAAATAAAATTTAGGAAATACACAAATATGTGAAAATTAAACAACATACTCTTAAATGTATCAAAGAACAAATCACAAAATGAGTTGAAAAATACTTACAGACAAATTAAAATAAAAATACAACATAACAAAATGTATGGGATTCCGCTAAAGCAGTGCTTAAAGAAAAACTTACAGCTATAAATATTTAATTTAAAAAGAAGAAAAAACTCAAATCATAACCCAACTTTCCGCTTTAAAACACTAAAAAAAAAAAAGAAGCAAATTAAACCTAAAGCAAGCATAAGAAATAAAATAATAAAGATTAGAACAGATTCAATCCCATAGAATATAATGGGATTGAATCATTCTGAAAGGACACTACTCCAGTAGGACTCCCGGGGGTGGGGGTGGGGGTGGTAAAAACCTGCACACAAAGAATGAGAAGTAGTAGTAAGATCCCAGGGTTTTCATCACTAATTCAGGGAGCAGTGTCACGGGAGTGAAAGTAGGCCAGGATATAGGAATTTGAGAGAGTGTGGTAGATTAAGTTGTTATCCAGAGGAGTTCACTCTCCTGCTCTCACTTCCATGGAAGGAGTATCTGCTCTATTGATGTTAGGCTTGAAGAGCCAAGCTTTGACTTTTGACCTTTGACCTTTAATTTGCTTTGGCCTTTTTTTAATGAGGGAGATTTGAAACTTCTTATACCAATAGATGTGAAAGATCAAGTGCAGTGCTTTGTTTTTCAAAAAACTATAACATACCAAAATTGGCTCAGGAAGTAATAGAAAATAGTTATGGAAGTTCAAGATCTGAGGGGTACATCTGGTGAGGGCCTTCTTGCTGGTGAAAACCCTCTGCAGAGTCCTGAGACAGCACAGGACATCATATGGGGAGGTGGCTGAGTATGCAACTGCTTTGAAATGACAACAGATGTGACACAACATAGATTCCAAATATTCTTGCATGCTCACTTTAACCATCCTCTCTTATACTTCTGCCATGGTCAGCTGATTTAGTCATCTCAGGCAGGATGAAGATGAGAGGCAGGTGTTGCTGAGCCACTCCTCACTAAACCAACCTGGACTCCTCAACTGCCAGTCAAAGCACAGAATTCCAAGACATTCCTCCCTTCCTTCCTTCCTTCCTTCCTTCCTTCCTTCCTTCCATCCTTCCTTCCTTCCCTCCTTCTTCCATCCTTCCTCCCTTCCTTTCTTTTTCTCTCTCTTTCTTTTTCTCTCTCTTTCTCTTTCTCTCTTTTGAGTCAGGATCTCACTTGTCTCCCAGGTTGCAGTGCAGTGGTATGATCACGACTCGCCACAGTCTACCTCCCAGGGCAACCCTCCTGCCTCAGTCTTCCAGTAGCTGGGGCTATAGGTGCATACCACCAAGCCCATATTAATTTTTTTGATTTTTTATGTAGAGACCATATCTTGCTGTGTTGCCCAGGCTGGTCTTGAACTCCTGGGCTCAAGCAATCATCCAACCTTGGCCTCCCAAAGTGTTGAGATTATAGGTGTGAGCCACTGTGCCAGGCTGAGAAATCATAATTGATTGTTGTTTTAAGCCATATGAATTTCGGGATGGTTCATAACACAGCAATGGCTGATTGACACGAAGAGACACTCCAAGGACCCTAAGAAAGTATCTTGTAAGAGAAAAAGCCAGCTTTGATGTTAACTGATAGTAAACTGGACTAAGGTTTTTAATACCTGACAAAGGACAGTTCTAATACCCACCTAAATAGCTATAGGTTCTGTCCATGATATTTTTCAAAAATAGGAAAGGGAAAAGGAACATAGCTAGCACCTAGTGGGATCACTTTCAGAATATATATGTATATAAATTAAAAGTTATGTTTTATTTGCTTTCAGAAATAACTGCTATAAGAGGTGAAATGAGAGAGCCAAAAGTAGAGCATGTTCACCCACAAGTAAATTAGCCTTCTCAAAATGAATTCACTGGGTTAATTTATCCTCTTAGCATTGGTAGGGTAGTTTGGATAAATTGTGGCCACAGTATTAGATAATGAAGTACCATGTTAGCAATTTCATATAAGTAGTTTGATTGAATCTGTGGTGTCATTATCCATGAAACAAAGCTTTTTGCATATTGCTAAATTAAAATAGTTTTAGTAACCCATGAATCCAATGAATCCAATTGATTTTTCATTATTTTTGGTAACTTTATACTTTATTTTTATGCTTATATCTTTATAATATGAAAATGATGAAAATTGTAGTTATTTAAGTGTAGAATTTAATCATAACTATGGTAATAATTAAAATATGAAATAAAGCACAAAAGTATAAACTCAGTTTGTCCTTGCAATTTTTATATTAACTTGTTTAATTTTCCAGTGGCACCTTGGGGGTGATGTCCCTTGCTTCCTTGAGAGTGATGTTCTTTAGTCCTTTCTGTTTGTTGCACCCGAGAGGAGATCTGAGATTGCCTTTAGCCCATCACAGATGGAGAAAAATCCCAGTGATTAGAAAGTAGGTAGTATTTTTTTTTTTTCTTCTAACTGCTGCTATGTCTACCTGGGGGAAAAATAAAACCAACCAACCAACAATAAACTGTACTATACTGGGCCTAATTTGTCCTTTTATTGAAGGATACCACACATATCCTAAGGCAGCTCAGAATAGAATTTGGACTGGTCTCTTTATCTAACCCATTGTTGAAGGGGCACTGAGGGTTGAAGTTGCATGGGGGAAAATTAATCTCCTGGTATGTGATGTCTGTCTACTCAAGGACAAATACTTTTCTTGGGTGGGTGGGGGGGATGGTAAGAAAGGAACCTAAGATAAAAGAGTAAAAATGTATAATAAAAAACACTGCATCGGGATCAGAAAAAGATGTATTGCTTTTTCTGTAAACCTGCTGACTCTCATTAGATTATCTTGTGCCCCACCTCTATGATCCTATGTCTAAACTCCAGAGACAGAAAGCTGCAATGAAAGAAAAAAGAAAAGTTCTAGTGGCAGTTGCTTTAAATGTTACAGAAGACAATGAGAGCACTTCTTGTGTCTTTAATGACAAAAGAGCACCTTTTGTACTGCAGGTACAGCACATGATGTCTATTTAACTGGTTTACATTTAGAATACAAAACAGGTACTGGGACTTGGTGCTTTCAGAATAAAGGGGGCTGCCTCGGGAATAGGTCTTGGTAGAACCGGTAGTCGTCACCATTTGGGAACACAGTAAGGGTGCGAAAACCACAGACACAGCAGGTAAAAACCAAGATGAATTCTTGGTGAGTAGGTAAAATACATTGTCTTAAAGAAAACAAAACCATCAGGGAGGATTTTAGGAGAGATGGAAAGCTTCCAGAGAGAGGAGAATCCAAGCAAGGGATATCAGTTTTGTTTGTTTTTAAAATGTTATTATGATTCTATTATTATTCCCAGGTTGGTACCATCTAATTAAACTATGAAGTTACTGACTTGATATAATTACAAACTGAAAATTTGGATAATAGAGAAAACAGAAGGAAGGAAAAAAGTTATCAGTTACCTCAAAGTTAGACTCTTTGGACATTTGATGGAGAAAATAGATTTGATTTATGGGAAACATCAGCACCAGGTAGTTGCTACTACACTGTATGTTGATCAGTGATCCACAAAATCATGCATTTCTGACTTTAAAGTTTTTTGCACATTGTTTCTTTTCTGTTGTAAACTGTAAAGCTAAAACTGGACATTAAAAACCTAATAATAGATTAAAAAATAATCAGATATTGTAAAAGATTAGAATTAAACAATTCCTGATATAATTAATAATGCAAGAGCAGATTTAATAATTACATTCATGACAAACACATTCCTTGGAGGAAAAAGTAACCTAAAATAAAAAAGTAAAAAGGTAAAATAAAAACTCTGCATCAGTGTCAAAAAAAGACTTACTGCTGTTTCTTATATATGAAGAGCATGTAATATGCTGAAGAGCAATTTAATGTGTAAAGAGCAATTTAATAATCATATTCAGAATCTGAATATAGGCAAGAAAGAGAATGACAAGTTATTCTTTGTTTCCACGTGAAACAAACAAAAAGTGTGCCAAGAAACGATGGACTGAAATTCCTATCCATGTCTGTCTGCCTCTAAATCCAGCACTTTTGCCACTCCCATGGGCTGCCTTAGACCCGGTGAAGTCACTCAAATTCTCTCTCCATTTCTTCTTCCTTTTTCTTTTTTTAAATTTATTTTAGAGTTGTGGGGTACAAACCTACAAAAGTAGGTTGCATGCAGGTGAAGTTTGGGCTTCTAGTTGGCCCTCTCTCTTTCTGATAGTGGATCAGGTATCCAGTGCATTGCCACGTGCCCCCCCACTTCCCTCCCCTTGCAGTGTCCAGCGTCTGCCAATCCCAGGCTTGTGCTCATTGTTCAGGGCCCACTTATGAGTGAGAACATGTGGTATTCGGTTCCTTGTTTCTGTGATAGTTCATTTAGCATGATGTTCTCCGGTTGCATCCAAGTTGCTATGAAGGCCATAATTTTGTTCTTCTTTGGCTGCATAATAGTACATCATGTATATATTCATTTTCTTTATCTGATTCACTTTTGATGGGCAACTGAGTTGGTTCCATGTTTTTGCTATTGCGAATAGTGCTGCAATAAACATGCATGTGCAGGTATCAGACCTGCATTTCAAGCAAAGATGATTTGCTTCACTTTAAACAATTTTTTGTTTTATTATTACTGAGAGGTTGAAGATAAATAAACTGATTTTTAAGAATGGTCAAATACATGAGGTGATCTTGCTTTTTTGGGTGAATAGATTTTATATAACACAAATATTATCAACTTATTTATATACATTATAATTTATTATTATTTTTTAGAGACAAAGTCTCACTGTGTCACCTAAGTTGGATTGCAGTGGCACCATCATAGCTTACCGCAGCCTGGAATGGACTCAAATGTTATCTTTCTGCCTTAGCCTCCCAAGTAGCTGGGACTATGAGTGTGTGCCATTACACTAAGCTAATTTTTTTTTTTTAATTTTTAGACAAGGTCTCACTGTGCTGCCTAGGTATTTTTTGAACTCCTGGGCTCAAGCAATTCTCTCACCTCAGCCTTCCAAAGTGCTGAGATTACAGGCATGAGCCACCATGCCTGGCCATAATTTTTAAATTAATACATTGAGCTTCTTTAAGGTAGGTTGCAACCTATAGAATTCTGTCTGCTCAAAAGGCTAACTAAGAAAGATTAGCAACCAAAATTTGGAAAGGAAATGTATACATTTTTGGTCCCTTTTCTCAGAAAATACACTCTGACTTCCAAATGCCATATTATAAGAATTGTGTTTAAACCAATAACTTACGGAAAAATATGAAGGGTAGATGAAGCATGTAAGTAATAAGAGAGAGAGAGAAAAAAATAGCAGGCCTATTAACATCTGAGGATGTGCCTAGGAAGTACTCCAATATAACTGATCTGCAAATTTTAAAACATTAGCTGTATTATGAAGTCAGTTCCACACAGATACAATTGTTTCTGTCCTTAGGGGTAAATGAATCCTTGCTTAATGGTTTCATAAGAAAACATTTTGTTCAACTTCAAGCCTTGCGTTAACAGATATTTTCAAATAGAGATAATAGTAGAAGCTTTTAAAATATACTTTCCTCTACTTAAAAAATGCAAGGCATATTTCTGAAGTAAGCCCACCTCAGCGCTCTAGCCGTGGACTATTGTGTAAATGAAAATCTATTTTATTTTATTTATTTATTTTTTTGGGTTGGAGTCTCACTCTGTCACCCAGACTGGAGTGCAGTGGCCGCTCCCGGCCACCACAGCCTGGACCTGCTGGGCTCCGGCGATCCTTCCGCCTCAGCCTTCCAAGTAGCTGGAACTACAGGCGCGCGCTACTACACCCGGCTAATATTTTTTATTTATTGTAGAGATGAGGTCTCGCCAGGTTGCCCAGGCGGGTCTCGAACCCGCAGGCTCAGGCAATCCACTCACCTCAGCCTCCCCAGGCGAGGGATTACAGGCTGAGTCACCGAGCCCGGCTATGAAAATCTATTTTAAATGAAAGTATAGCAGAAATATATTAGCTTTAAGTTGTATATAAAATATGCATGCTATCTGTTGAGTATGAATTTTATAAAAGAATATTGTTATTACTCAGTCATTAAATGATTTTTACATTATGCTAATTGGGTAGTCATGGTAAAATCGTAGCATTTGGGGCAATGCTCACATGTCAATAAAATGTGATATTTGCTTGTATATTAAGGTATAAATATAGTACAATAACAATTTTTAACAGATGTATTTGAACTCATCATCCACACATACATTATCATTATAGTATTTTCTTCACAGTTGACAGAACTTATATGAGAATTGGTCTTTTACTTATCCTCTAAATTTTAATAAGTAGAGCCTAAGATCAAGAAACTGAGATCAGTGATTCAAAATATTGTCTTGTCCTCATCCAGAAGAATTCTCAATACCTCATGAGGCCTAATTGTAGCATTATTGGAATAAGCTTATAGTTTCCAGGGTGATTAATTTGGTGGTGACCTGTGGTTTCTCTTTGCTTGACTAAAGAGTCTTCTTTCTATCTCTAGACCCTGACCTCCTTTTTCTTTTTTCTTTCTTTCTTTCTTTCTTTCTTTTTTTTTTTTTTTGTGTTGGCGTCTCACTCCATCGCCCAGACTGGAGTGCAGTGGCCGCTTCCGGCCACTGCAGCCTCGACCTGCTGGGCTCCGGCGATCCTTCCGCCTCAGCCTTCCAAGTAGCTGGAACTACAGGCGCACGCTACCAAGCCTGGCTGATTTTTTTTTTTTTTTTTTTGATTTAATGTAGAGATGAGGTCTCGCCTGCCTAGGCGGGTCTCGAACCCGCAGGCTCAGGCAATCCACTTCACCTCAGCCTCCCAACGTGCGGGATTACAGGCTGAGCCACCGAGCCCGGCTCTTTTTTTTTTTTTTTGAGTCAGAGTCTCATTCTATTACCCAGGTTGGAGTGCAGTGGCATGCTCACAGCCACTGCAATCTCGAACTGCTGGGCTCAGGAGAGTCTTCTGCCTCAGCCTTCCAAGTAGCTGGAAGTTTCACCAAGTTGCCCAGACTGGTCTTGAACCCCTGAGCTCAGGCAATCCTCT